>CANYBF010362222.1:0-11906 GCA_948192965.1 Dalechampia spathulata
GTTCTAATATCATGGACTTCAATATATAATTTAATACTCCAAGTAAAACAAGTTCATTTAAAACATTATACTATATAATGAATAATGCCTTTATTAATGAAAACGTATAGTACAAATACACATGATGCTCTAGAGCATACATTAACACCTTCTTCATAAACCCAGTAGAAAGAGGTGCCAAACCCAGCGCTTTGCTTAATGTTCCAAGTAAATGGTTTATTCCATCGATTTCCTCGACCCTCAATAGAACTAAGAGTTAGGAACTTTTATTTCACTAAGTTGTCCAAATAATCGTTTAGACTCTTGGTAGCAGTAATAGTTGTGGTTAAATCTTTTACCCTCTATCATTGTAACTCAGTCCTAGCCCATGGCTTTAATCCCTCTAAAAATTGATAAACCTTGTTAGCTTTGGTGAAATCTGAAGAGTCAATGATTAAGGTAGTGAAGCTTCAAACATATTTCTTGACAGAGGAAGTATGTCTTAGCTTCACTAACTTCTGCTTAGTATTATAAGCTATATTCTCTGGATAAAAGTGACCTTTTAACTCCTTTTTGAACTCTTCCCAAGTACTAATAATGCACCTCCCTTCTCAGATCTGTTCTTTCTTTGTCCTCCACTACAACTTTGCATCCTCACTTAAATGCATAGGAGTGAGTAACAAACATTGTTCATCTGAGGTGGTTTTAGTGGCTTCAAAATATAGCTCAATGTCAAATAGAAAACTATCCACAGTATCATAACTAGACTTAGCGTAACATGCTCTCGTAGCATAATTAATAACCTCTTAAGTAAGCAAATCATTAGTTACATTACAAGGGATGCATATAAAATTTTTGCAATATAACATCTATTTATTATCATTATGCTACAACCTAAACATTTTATTAGTTTGCATTCATGTATCACCATCATATTAGGCTCATAAAATATAGGGACAATATAAACATACACATCATAAAAATATGTAATTAAGTACTACTACCAAATGAGTAACTATATATGCTACATAACAAGAGTTATGTCTCAGAGTATAATACAAAAGTCCAGATTATCTTCAAGATAAGAAATTATAAAAATCCTAACTTTCACTAACTACCCATTAACTAATCTTGATATTGCTCGAGTGACCTAGATCCTGTGTTCATTAAATGATAAACGCTGAGTATATAACTCAGTCGTACAGTAAAAATATATACAAGGCATACTTTTATACAATAATGATATCCAATATCAAATCATAATTAATACTCATGAGACAGTGTATTGATATCACATTGCATTAATAAACATCATACTTCATCAATAATGAACATTTAGTATTGATAGTATAAGAACAAATACCATTTGGAGCCTTTTTGTAACTTTCCCTGTATCATTTATCATATAGGAATAACATCATACACATATATGTATGGGTATTTGCATCATATATTAACCATTGTCAACCTCTATATTGATATCTTATATGAATGATGATGTATGCCTTTAAGAATGCATTCATGCTTTGCACTCTCTCTATGATTCTTTTGTAATGTTTCATCTTTTTCTATAATATTATGCATAATTTCAATTTGTATTGGTTCCCTCTATGTACCAATACTCATCTCCCATAGGTGGAAATGTAATTGTAAATTATATGGTTCAATGAACCCATATTTTTAATTCCAATCAGGAATGCTACTGTATGATTCTGCTGAGGGAATCTGTATTTTTAATTCCAATCAGGAATGTTGACCCAATACACTTCCATTTCATTTTGTATCGTATCATCACTCTTTCTTCTCTTTTTGCCTTATAACCACTTTATGAAATACCATGAATATGCCTTTATGCTTAAATGACTCATGATCTAATATGCAAGTGATGTATTTATGATCATATGCGATGTACATCATGAGATATTAATGACCATTCATACTCATTTCATGTATATCATAAGCATTCCAATATAAATAGGCTAATTTAAGATCCTAAGAAAGGTCATGAAGTAAGAAGCATAAACCTGTCACCAGTTTACCCCTATCGAGTACTTGGGTAGAAGTGTTAGCTTTGTTGTTTGAACCTGTAACATTTCCATTCCATGTCCACTTAGTATAATCATTTACATTTTCATTCAACTTTCATCCAAAATGATCATTCAAGTACCATTCCATATCTTTCCATACCATAATATTTCATACATATGCATATTAGCATGTAAATATCACATTTAAAATGGACATACATTCATAAGAAGCATTTATGCATCATTTTATATCTTAGCATTCCATATTTTGCATTTAAGGGTAATTGCCTACATAAATCATACATTCATATATTGATATGTAAGTCATGTATTTAGAATAGGCATATTTATGTAAGGCTTAGTATGATATGAAGTAGTATGTAATATTAACTTGTTTCTATACCTTTAAGTGTATATCCTTACGTGTAATAATGAATTATAATGTTTAAACAAGCATAGCATGAAGTTTAGATGCTTTAGGCCTTCATTCTTTAAATAGTCAAATTTGTAAGGTGAGTTACTATTCATTTGGTTAATTGTACTATTCATTTGTATAGGTTGCTATTCATTTGGTCATTTTTACTTTAGATAATTTGAAATTTACATGCACTTTGATATGTAATGGAGTGCCTTTATCACACCCGTAACTGGTGTAACATACTCTTGTAGCATAATCAATAACCTCCTAAGAAAGGAAATCATTAATTACAATACAAAGGATGCATAAATTTTTTTTTCATGTTTGCTACAATGTTCATATGTATATATGTTGTCACACATTATCATATCAAGCATATATATATATATATATATATATATATATATATAGTGATAAATCCATCATTTATACATTATGTGATATGTATATTTAAATTCACACGATAAGGCGGTATTGATATTACACACAATAATAACATATAATATAAGTATGACTACCATTAAAGTTAATATAATAAGTTGCATATACAAGAACACCACGAAGTATGTTACATTGGTCAAAAAATTGCTTCGAGAATGAGATTCTTCAAAATCACAACCTCCCCTGACTATAGATCGGTTAGCCTAAACTCTCACCCAAAGGTCCTGGTCTTGCGTTCATCAAATGATAAATGTTGAGTATAAAACTCACTGGTGCTATAAAATGAGTAAATAACATGAGCACATATTATAAATAACATATTTAAGTCAACTTACAATAATTAGTAATAAGCAATACTACTGTATCATATAGTGCCATTTTGCATCACTTGTTAGCTACTATAAGCAACACCTATGACATACAATACTATTCATAAGTTACTATTTATCAATTACTATTCATAAGTTACTATTCACTAAGTACTATTCATAAGTTACTATTCACCATGTACCTACATATCTTAGCTATCTGCAAATAAGATTCATTACATTTATGTATCATATCACATTTAACATTCATACATCTATTCATCATCAATAACTTCCATATTTGCAACATGTATAAATGATAATGTATGTCTATGAGAATGCATTCATGCTTAGCATTCTCCCTCTGATTTTCCTGTAACATTTCATTTCTTTTTTGTATGATTGTGCACAATCCTATACTGGGTCCATTTCTCTATGTACCGGTACTATGTCATTCTCTGGTTCCTGTAGAAACATAACATTTCTCTATGGTTCCATGATAGGAACCTATACTTTATGATTCCATAAAGGAAATCGATAATAATTGTATGACCCAGTACGTTATCAATGAATATTGCTCTGTGTATCACTTTCTTTTCCCCCTTATATCCTCTGTATGATATGTCATTAATATGTCTGTATGTATGGATGATTCATGACATGATGCATAATTCATGCTTTAATGGCCATAAGCAATGATGACCATATAATACCATTTACAATATAATCTCACTATGTTGCTATCATAAACAATGAAGTGAGAAATCATTATTTTAAGACCCTATGCGGGGTCATAAGATGAAAAGCATAAACCTATTATCGCTTTGCCCTTATTGAAACCTGAAGGAGAAGTATGAACTTTGTGAGTTGAACCTATCATATTTCCATTTTACATTCATTTAGTAAGGTTATTCATATATTATGCTTGACCTATCATCATTTAAGAATCTATAATCATTCATGACAAGTAACCATTATTAAACTTTAATTAATAATAAGCATATCAACACAATGCCATCTTGCAACATTTCATACTTCACAATTAGAGGTCATTTATGCCTTCTAGCCAACTTAGTCCTTACATCAAAACATCATCCATTAGGTATAATAGTGAGTTTTAAGGCTTAGGTAGGTACAATATTAAGTTTAGATACCTTAAACACCCATTCCTTAAGTGACCAAACTATAGTATGTAAGTTTCTATTCATTTGGTCAAGAACACTATTCATGAGTTACTATTCATTTGGTATGAGTTACTATTCATTTGATCATTTTTACCTATGTTGAATTTGTAATTGTATGTACATAACCATTCATTTAGACATTCAAAATAAAATCACATAATGAGTTACTTGATGTTAAAACATGATTGCCTTTCAAGTTCATACATATTTTGCCTCATGGAATAGTTCTCATTATGCAAGCATTTTGACCAAGTAAATGACATCCAAATTAAGTAATTCTTGAACCATTAGAAACTAGACTTAAATAAATTTCCAAAGATATATTATATGCTCAAAAATTCAATTTTTAAGGCCTCCAAACATTAAATGGCCGAATGCCTATTAATTCTGCCTAAAAGTCACATGAAATGAGCATATTTAAAGTACCAAAATGACATGATTTTTTTGACCATAAAAATGACCATAGAAATTTTCAATCTTAGTATCATTGGAAACTAGATTTAAATATCTTTCTAATGGTATATTACATAAAATTTTTGAATAACATTACGGCAGTCAAAATACAATTATCGTAGACCCCTAAATCAACTATTTTACCATTCAGTTTCGGCAAGTCATATACACTTAGTTTGTATATCTCATTTAAGGTACTTAATTACCTTAAAATCTTACCATATTGCACAAACACATAACTTTACATGTTACTTACATCACCAAATTATATTTACTAACATTCATGCATCTAAATACTACCTAAGGCAACCATATGCAAGGATACATACATGCTGCCCCTATTGACACCATTTTAAGCATAACTTTTGCAATTTCATTCCAATTACCTTCAAATTTTATTTTCTTCATTCTAACATCATAATTCATTATATTTCTATATAATTTAATGATTTATACATTATAATTAAATTATAGAGGTCATTTTTGAAGAGGTGAAAAATCGGGCAGTAACTTTTTTCCATGCACTTTCTTACTTCCTATCCACTTTTTATGCATTTTTCTTATTCTTCTTCATAATTTATCACTTCTAGCAATACATACACATCTCATACAATATCTTAAGAGTCATTTTCATGTAGGTTACCTAGGGTTTACATACACATACATTCCATAAGCAAAACTTCATCAAAATATATCAAATAGAGTAAACTAAGTATGCTTTCAATCTTTCCTTCATCAATTTAATCAAACTCGATACATAAACCTCATCCTCAACCTCTAATCAAATTCCAACAGCATTAAAAACTCAAATTCCAACCACCAACAACAAGAAATAAGAACATATACAAGAAGAGTGAAGCAAAAACAATATTAAAAACATAAAATTCATAAGTTTTTACCTTAGGATTGTATAAAATTGAATTGAAAAATGGAAAAGAGAGGAAGGAGGAGAAGTTTGTAATGGAGGAAGGGAAAATGGTTATGGCAATCATGTTTTTCCCCTCTTCATAACCTATTATTTGTTTTTATTATTATTATTTTTTAATTAATTAGAAAGTCAAAGAAGGGTCCAATCACATGGTGACACTTGTCACCATCCTATCGGTTCCTTCTTTGATTTCATTTCTTTTTTTCATTTGCTTTAATATTTTCTTAAATTATTATATCATATATCTTATACATACATAACATACATCACATATCCAAAATACATAATTTTATTTTCCAAAAATACCCCTTTTTATAAGTGAAATTACCAAAATACCCTTGAGTTCAACTTAACTTTTTTTAATTTTAACTTCATTTGTACTTTCTAATATATAGTCTAACATATACTTTCTCATCATATAACATTTATATCATGTATAAACATTGCTTTTCACTTATAAATTTCACTTTTAAGTACCTTTAAAGCATTTAAAACATATCATGACATTCACGAATCATAGCTTAATCATGCATTTCATGCTTCATTTATTCAATCATTCTAATTCATGCATAAAATACAAACACGTAAGGATGTTATGAATGCAGATGTGACAGCCTTAATGCCTCTTTATTACATTATCACACCTTTCTGCGGTGCAACATGCTCGCATAAAATAATTAATGATCTTCAATAAATGAAAACCATTGATTATCTTACAAGGGATGTAAAATTTTTTTTATATATATAACACTCATATTATATTTTAAGTTTATGGAAAGAATTTAGAATATTAATCTCACATTACATACTTGTATTTACTACATTGAACATTATTTTATTAAACAACCTTAAACTGATCCAAGTCCCCGCCATCAAAAAGAGTCCTGCTGAATTGGTGTCTTAGGATCCATGTAATCCAATCATCCATTAACTTGCGTTCATCGAATGATGAATGCTGAGTATTTCACTCAGTGGTGCTACAATCATGAATATAATAAATATATGTTATATATATAACAGATTTAAAAATCTTAATCATCATATTTGTAACTTCATTATATAAACATTTAGCATATTATTTCTGTGCATCACTTACGAATAACCACCATTATTTAATCACTGAAATATTTAGAACATAATTCATTGAAACAATAATATATCAATTTTCTTTGTCATGCTTCTCATTACTTATCTTCCTTAAATCAATAATTCTTTCAAAATTACTTTTTAAGCAAAGAAATCTTGAAACGTATATACTCCATTAATTATTATATATCAATATCCACTATTTCATTACTGTAAAATATTTCACTAATATGTTCATATTATATAATTATAAAAATTACCAACTTATCTATATCATATTATATTTCTTCAGTATATCAATGTTACTAATAAGCATAACTCATTTATCAGAAATTAAATTATATATAATATGTTTATCCTTATGTTATCAACATTAGAAAACTATTGTGAGCGTCGGTTTCTGTCGGAGCCCAGAGTGAGGCTTGCGATGCTCATAGACCAGGGAATGCACTTGAAGCGAGAGCATAGTCTTCCTAAGGGGCTACCTCGAGGAATGATACGGACTTGAAAGAGTCATAAGGGAGTCACCACCGGATGGTTTCAGATTGGTCTAACCAAGCCATAGCATGAGTGCTAGTTAAACCCTTTAGAGATTGGGTTCGGGTGGTAGAGATCTATTTCTATGAGTTTCCAAAATTGATTTCACCATTATAGTTGGAGTTAATGGTCCTAAGCAGGAAAGCATACAAGCATATATGTAAGCACACAGCGTGACATGCGATTTGACATTGCACGGTTGCACGTAGAATGACATATAATGCTATATGACATTTGGATGGCATGACATATGCATGACATATAATAAGATGACATATCATATGCATGACATGGCATAATAATAATATCATGATAACATGGCATGTGCATGACATGTGAGATGAATGACATGACATATGCATGACATGTAAAGTGGATGACATACCATATGCATGATATGACATATACATGATATGGCATAGTGATGTGTATGTGAATTGGCATTTCAACATGACATATGTCGTGGCATACAATATGGCATGTGACATGACATGGCATAATGACATGGTATATAGGCATATAGCATGGCAAATGGCATGTATTGTTTGGCAGGTTGCATATTCGAATTGTATTGGCATATAGGATGATTATGTTATGGCATGGCATGGTATAGTAGTGTGTAATGTGGCATGTGGCATGTGACATGGCATGTGACATGGCATGTGACATAATATGGCATATATATTATAGCAAATATAATAAACCATCCATGAATGAAAAATAATAAAGACCGGTGAAAGGGATCGAGGAATTAGGGGATACATACAGAATTTTAGGCGAAATTATTACAAAACAATGAATAATTCTATCCTATTACAAAAAATCTCCATGCATACATCATTTTGCGACGTTAAGTAACGTCCCCTCCTCCTCAGGTATTTTTTCGCCTTGGGAAGCACGAGCCAAAAATGCACGATGAATAATATGCTAAATAAACATAAATAAATTCATTAGTAGCAAATGAATTCAGGATTTATTTGACTAGTCCAATGCCATGTGAAAGCATGAACCAAAAGTCAAAATCCAGCAATTATTTGGCAATAATCATGTTAATTAATACGAGCTATATCGTGAAAATTAATTTTTGTAAAAATAATTTTAAGCAAAATCATTTTTATTTGATCATGGAAAATCAAATGGGAATGCTAACATCACATAAAAATAATTGGAGATAGCCCCTCAACCGATTTGAATCCAATCCTTTCAAAAATTGCATTTATACGAACCAAATAAGCATTTGATCATGAAAAATCAATTTTGAGGCCAAAATTAATTTTATGTAATTAATTTATAATGTATCCAATACACTTGAGTTACTGCCAAACATCAAATGTTACTGGATTTATAAAAACGGGTTGAAAAAAGGGTAGAAAAATGTAATTTTTCTGGAAAAACGCAAGGAATGTACGCAACATATTATGCAATGTGTGCAACATGTAAGCAATGTGCTGCATACATTACATAAAGTGTGGCATACATTAGGTATCAATCTGCAAGAAAATCAAATTTATCAGTATAAAATCGATCTATAGATTAAATACAGCAAGTTTAATAAAGGAAGTACCTTATTTTGAGTTTGAATCGGCCTCCAAATTGCAAATCAAACAAGTAAATTGGCATTTAATTTGAATAATAATTTTAAGGCTAAAATTAATTAGATCTGGACAATGTTTGACAGATCCAAAACATTAGAAGCATAGAAAGGCTTCAAATGCCACTGGAAAAATCAGATCGGGTGAGAAAATGGAAGAAAAACTCGATTTTTTAGAAAATATGGAGACAATGTGTGCAGTGTATAGATCAATGTGTGCCATATATAGGAAACATGTGGCACACATTCATGAATATGTGGTGCACATTGTAAGAAAATTTGAAGAAAAGTGAAGTTTTTCAATAAACATTCCAGATCCGGCTCAGATTTAAGCAGATCGAAGCTAGAAAATGCATTTTTGAAAAGCACATGAGCATCCAATTTGGAAAATTAATTTCAAGGTTGAAATAAATTAGATCTGGAAGCTTTTTGAAAGATCCAGTACACTAGAGGCATGGAAAAGCCCCTAATGTAGCTAGATTTGTCAGATTGGAAGTGAAAATAGAGGAAAATTGCATTTTCTGGAAACTTTTTGACCTATATGTGTAGAACATAGGACAATGTGTGCCACACATAGGTAACATATGGCACACATTATGGTATGTGTGGCACACATTGGTTCAAAAACAGAAAGAAAATAGAGGTTTTTAAGAAAAAACGTGAAATCTTGCTTAGATCTGGGTAGATCCGAAGTAAAAACAGGAATTTTGATTATCAAAAGGCATCAATAATCAATAAAAAATGTGATTGAAGCCAATCATCAAAAGATCAAGCCAAAATCCATGGATCTAAGCAAAAATAAGAAGAAAAGGGAAGAAAAATAAGAATTTCACTTACCACAACAAGTTTTTCTTCAAGATCTTGAATCCAATCATGCTTAGGGAGCCTAACTAGTGTTAATTAGTCTCTAATCCTAAGCAATTTTCTTAATTAAATGTTTAATTAAGTGAGGAGTGATTTTGACAGAGTTTTGGCTAGCTTTTTAGCAATTTTCGGAGTCCTTTTTCATGAACCGGAGCTCTATATTTATAGAGCCAAATTAAGGTTTGGCAAAAATGTAATTTTCAATCCAAAAATTGAAAGTTTTTAAGTAATGTGTACCACACATAAGGCTATGTGTGCCACATATTATGAATATACGCAACATGTTGTGTAACATGCTCCACACTTTACATTTTAGCCCTTCATGTGGGGCCTACCATGGTTGCAACATAACGTATGCCATATGTCAATGGAGCATCATTTTTTGTTTTAAGACATTGTGTGATATGGCACATTTTAGTTTTGGTCTCGGGAAGGCTCCCCACTAATCATCTTATTTTTGTAACATGCTCCGCACATTACAATGCGCTCCACCTTGTACGAGTAAAAAGTAACATGCTCCATATGTCAAACAAGTGTTATTTGACATTCTAAGACATTATGTAACACGAACCATATTAGATTTGGTCCCGGGAAGGCTCCCCACCAAACGCCTTATTTTTGTAACATGCATAGCACATTATGTTTTCAGGCAATGTGCACAGGCTCGTACGAGCCAAATGTAACATAAGCCATATGTCATTGGAGATGCACTCGACATTCTAAGGCATTATGTAGCTTAGGCTTTTGCTAGGTGGGCCCTGGGTGGTGGGCCCCACCATACGTCTCATTTTGGTCATGTAGGGCTACATGCTTAAAACGTAGCATTGCGCATCCTATATGCTCTTGTTTTTGATGGGCATAGTGTAATGTGTTATGTGTATAGAGAATACATAGAGAAAGCTAAACATCAATGCATTTAAACCTTAATTACCAGAAATTTCATTATATTATACTTAAACTTTACCATTTTATTTACATTATTAAGTCATATATCCTTTACTTATCAATCTAACCCTTAATCCTTCATTTAACTCATTTTTATGCTTGCTTTTCCCATTTTACTTATCATTAATCTTCTATTTTTCTTAATTTAAATCTTAATATCATTTTAACTTAGGAAACAACAACTTTTTACCTTGCATGATTTGGCCAAAATGAAAAAGAAAGGACATACTCACACACACACCATAAAATCATCTTATTTCTTCCCCTTTACAACCCTAAACCATCTAAATATCAACTAATTAATTAAAATAACTAAAAATCATCATATACCATTCAGCCAGTAGCTTAAAAACATCCAAAAATTTACATAAAACACGAATTTATAGCTAATCTATACTTACCAACTCACCTTTAAGCTTATAGAACTCAAATCTTCACTAAAATAGCTCATTTAACTCTTGAGCTTTAGATTTTGCTAAGCTTTTCACCAAATAACTTCTTCTTGGTAAATCTACAACTTAAATCCACATGCATGCATAAGAATAGATTAGATCTTGATAAAGAAAGAAGATTTGGAGCATTAATGGTTCAGCTTTTAACAAAACATATGGATCTTTTTAAGAAAGGTTCAGCCTTTACACAAACAAAAAGGAACAGAAATTTTGATGATCATACCTTTAAATACTCTCATAAAATGATTAGGTCAAGAAGAATCTAGACTAAAAGGAGTTGAAAGACAAGCAAACTTTAACTCAAAAAAGAAAGAGCTTCGGTTTTTAAGCTTCAAAGAAGAAGGCATTCAGTCATTAAGTGAAAGGCAAGAAAATGAAGCCATTTTTAACAAAAAATCAAGTTTACATGTTTACCTTGAAATATAATTGAGTCTAGAAGAAAAACATAAGAAGGTAGTGTCGCACCCTAATTTTGAATCGGTCGGATTGATTGGGATGAGTCGAGCCTATCTCCTTGTCGTTTTACCCTCATGGGCATCTTGATTCATCTTAGTGCAGTTCAGGATTCGATTTAGGGTTGCATTTAGTGTTTTTGTCATTTTTTTTGAGCCTCATACCCGTTCGGGTATCTTTAGTTTGGTTAGGGTATGAGGCTTACCCTTTCGTGTATGTTGGTTTTTACCCTTTCAGGTA
>CANYBF010362369.1:0-49403 GCA_948192965.1 Dalechampia spathulata
ATTCATGCGAGAAGACATTGATATAAAATGTATTTCTTAATTTTTTTGAGAGCTCGATATCATTAGAATACATAAAAAATTGTACAATATTGACAACGAAGAATGAATATGTAGATAAACTGAATCAGATGATAATAGATATGTTTTCGCGAGAGACTCAAGTATACCTTAGCTATGACCATGTAGTTGATGATGTTAACATTAATTATTAAAAAAAATTTCTAAATAGCTTACAATCGAATGGAATCCCATCACATAGATTACAGTTGAATTTTACTTGCCCAATAATACTTTTAAGGAATTTTGATGCATCAAATGGATTGTGCAATGAAACTCGAATGATATGCAGAAGATTTAGAAAAAATGTCATACATGTTGAAATAACAGTTGGACAACATGTTAATAGAAAAATATTATTATTAAAAGTACCACTTAATCCACCAGAAGGTGAAAAAGTATTCATTCCAATTTAAAAGGAAGCAATTTCCAGTACGATTGTATTTTGCAATGACTATAAATAAGATATAAGGATAAACAATACCAAATGTAGGAATATACTTGTCAAAAGATGTCTTTCCACATGAACAATTATATGTTGCATTATTAAGAGCGATTTCAAGCTCAAAAATAAAGATATTAATCAAAAAGGATGATTTAAAAAAAAGGAACCGACATAAACAATATTTTAAATAAGTATATAATACTTAAATGTCAAATATTAATTTAAAATTATAAAAAATATTACTATGATAAAAAATTTGAAAAAATGAAATATAAAATTATTACCAAATGACGGATCAAAAAAATCATACTAACGTGCAGCGTACGTTATGAAACTCTAATATATATAATTTTACGAACCATCTTCTTTAAGTATAAGATTAGTTCAATCATATATCTGCTTATCTAAAAATCTATTAGAAGCATTTAATTATTCATAACAATGACCATTAATTTTTATTTTTATTAAATCTAAGTATCATATAAATAAATATTAAAATTTGTATATCAACATCACATTTATAAAATATTGAATTCCTTAATTAATTTTAAAAAATTTTAAATTTTGATATCAATGATATTAAAAATAAAAGTAAAATTATTATAATTTATTAATTGTAATTTTGCATGAAGCTAACATATTATAAATTGTTCAGTTTAAATTAAATTAGTATTAGAATGAGAATAAATAGTAAAAGATTAATAATAAAGATAAATATTAAAAGTTTAAATTAATAATTAAAATACTTAAAAAATTTACAATTTTGATAAATCTATATAATATAATACAATAATTAAAAAATAATAAACATATAAAATATTTCCAAATAATAAGAAAGGTTTTATTTATAATTTTATATGCAAAACAGTCCTCCCACCAGGGAAAAGAGGCTGTGGAAAACGTGGAAACGCAATTCCAGAGAAATTTCAGAAGAAATTGCACTTATGGTGGAAATGCTTTCTCATTTGGGAATTGGGTCCACTTCTACGAAAAGTTTTGATATTTATAAACGCACCATCAGCCTGAACATTGATCACAATCCCGCTTCTCATACACCCAGAAATGGAGAAAGCATTCAACAGACAGAAAGTCCTTCTTGCTCATTTGCAGCCCAATTCCCCTTCCTGCTCTCTTTCCCAGACCCATGAGTCACTTTGTCTCTCTGTGAGTTATCTTTCTTCCCTTTTAGTTTTTTTGCCCATTGTTCTCTGGTGGATTGATAATATGTGTGTTTTTAAAGTTTTAATTGCTATTGGGTTGTAATAAGAAAATTCAATGGTTTTATGCTCGAGTTGATCCACTCTTTAGCTCATGTTGGTGTTTGTTTGCCCTGTGATTTATGGTTAAAGTAGAGTCAACTAGTTAACAGAAAATCTCTTTTTGTTCAGCTTAATCGTTGTTGATTGTAGTTATGTGCTCTTTAACTTGTTCTGGTATTGATTTTCTCCATGATTTATGATAAAAGTAGTCAACTTGTCAAAAAAAATAAAGTCCCGGTTTGAAGTAATTAGTTGATGTAGAAGTATTAAGAAGATAGCATCTTTCAATTTCAATTGCATGCCTGTGACATATACTTATTTGTTAGATTTACTAGCCGTTTTTCCGTGATGTTTAGTGTGCAAGAAGGTTTTTTACGAAGATAAATGGGTATAATGCTTTTGTCACCGTTTTTTAGTGAAACTTCCTTTGAAGGATATTGTTAAAATGTTTTAGTTTTCTTCTACAAATGTTTAATCTTCTCTAAGATGATCGCTAGCTTAGTTTTTGATGCACGGTGATGATGTCTTTGTGACTATTGCTCATCTATTTTTTTGCTAGGCTTCAATCTGTGCGGCTGGGGACAGCGCTGCATATCTTCGTACACCTTCTTTTGATGACGATATAGTAATTGTTGCGTAAGTTTTTTGATTTGCAAAGGAAGTTGTTGATGAATGTTTGGCATTTGATTCTGTTGCATATTCTTTTTTTGCGCCCCTTCTCTCTATTTAACTCGCCTAAATTGTGAAAACAGTGCTTACCGTTCTGCCATTTGTAAATCCAAGCGAGGTGGTTTCAAGGATACCCATCCTGATGATCTACTTGGCTCAGTGTTGAAGGTTAGATATGCCTTTGACTGATATTATATAGTGTTTTTAGAATGTTGTACGAGGCTGATGTTTTAGTTCTTTTGGATGTATCTGCACTAAATTGCGAAGCTGACGAACTATCTTCATTATAGGCACTGCTCGAGAAAACCAACGTGAATCCAAGTGAGGTAGGGGACATAGTTGTTGGTACAGTTCTTGCTCCTGGGTCACAACGGGCAACTGAATGCAGGATGGCAGCTTTTTATGCTGGTTTCCCTGGTACCATTTTCGTCTCATCTTTAGGACGAGCTTCTTTTCTTTTTCCCTTTATTATCTGTCATTGGATTCTGTATTCGTATTCTTTGTCATGCCGTATGGAGACATGTCTTACCTGTGTAAAATAAAGACTGGTCAACAAGTTGGGAATAATTTCTAACAATAGCAATCATAATTTTTAAGTTATCTTTCTTGTTTGTAAATGACTTGTCCATTCTATCCAGAAACGGTGCCCATCAGAACAGTCAACAGGCAATGCTCATCTGGCCTGCAGGCAGTTGCTGATGTTGCTGCTTCCATAAAAGCAGGATTTTATGATATCGGTAAGTAAGTACAATTTTGTGTGTATTCTGACAAGCAACAACCATCTTCGTGCTTAGCGGTTTTTTTTTTTATTTTTACCAAAATTAGGCATTGGAGCTGGTTTGGAGTGCATGACACTGGATAACATTCAGCCTGTTCCCCCAGTCAATCCAAGAGTAATCCCAAATTCTATCTCCCGTTTTTTTCTCTTTAGCACTTGGTAATCTGTTAATGGTTTCTTGAAACTGGATTTGTGTTGATAACAGGTGGAGAGCTTTGTACAAGCTCGAGATTGCCTTCTCCCTATGGGTATCACTTCTGAAAATGTAGCACAGCGTTATGGTATTACGCGGAGAGAACAAGACCAGGCTGCTGTAAGTTCCATGGAACACCGAACCATTTTTTATTCTAATAAGCAAACATTATGTGTAATATTCCTGACATCTTAGCTTTGTAAAGGTCGAATCTCATAGGAAAGCTGCTGCTGCTACAGCATCAGGTAAATTTAAAGATGAAATCATCCCAGTTTCTACAAAGGTAAGTGAGAAGAATTAATGTTCATGACATTCAATTACCTTCACCTTCTTTTTCTTTTTCATCTTATGATAATTGTTCTTAGATTGTGGACCCAAAAACTGGTGAAGAGAAGCCTGTCACAATTTTAGTCGATGATGGAATTCGATGGCAGACAAACATTATGGATCTGTCCAAGCTAAAGCCTGCATTTAGAAAGGACGGGGCCACAACTGCTGGTATGGCATCTTAACTCACAATATTTTCGGATTAAACTCTTTGCTCCTTAGAATCATGCAATTGATATCTTGCGGTGACTGTCTCTTAGGTAATGCGAGCCAGATAAGTGATGGTGCTGGTGCAGTTCTCCTTGCAAAAAGAAGTGTAGCTATGCAGAAGGGTCTTCCAATTCTTGGTGTATTCAGGTACTTAAACTTGCTTAAAGCTGGATGATCCTTTATAAACTGTCACGGGTTAAAAGAGGGTAATGAAATTTTTGTTTAAATTGATAAAGAAATATGGACACATGGATCTAAGAAATGTTTGCTTCTATTGCAGGAGTTTTGCTGCTGTTGGTGTTGATCCTGCTGTGATGGGAATTGGCCCGGCTGTTGCGATTCCAGCTGCAGTAAAAGCTGCTGGACTAGAACTTGATAACATTGACCTTTTTGAAATTAACGAGGTGATTATTTATTTTTCAACTGTGATGTTAGTACTTTCTTTTAGCTAGCTGACGAGAATTCAAAACTAAGCAACCTGTTGTTTCTTTGTTCAGGCATTTGCATCCCAGTACGTTTACTGCTGTAAGAAACTTGAGCTAGATCCAGAAAAAGTTAATGTCAATGGTGGTGCAATTGCTCTTGGTCATCCTTTGGGTGCCACAGGTATTTATAAAGGCATCTCTGAGAAAATGGAGCTAGCTCATGATCATAGCTAGATAAAGCATTCCAAGTATGCATCACATGATCGTAAAGCATATTGCCTTGTATCAGTGATGTGAATATAATTATCAGTCAAACGAACAACACGAAAAACGAATGAAATAACTTAGCTAGCAACTTGAGAATTATAACCTGATACTGGAATCATATGATATCATATGGTCATGATTCTAAAACGTACTGCCGTTTTTGACAGGAGCCCGCTGTGTTGGTACGCTTCTGCATGAGATGAAGCGCAGAGGGAAAGACTGCCGCTTCGGAGTAATCTCAATGTGCATAGGCAAGTCATGGGATTGCCCTTTATAGGATGATCTAATGATCAATAAAACACAGAAGTATAACGATGAAGAAACATGTAATGCAAACTAATAACAGTGGTTGCAAGCATTCTTCATAACTCTGCTAACACTTTTAAACTACCGAATCATAACTACAGGCACAGGTATGGGGGCAGCTGCTGTTTTTGAAAGAGGAGCTTGTGTTGATGAGCTAAGCAATGCTCGGCCGGTGGATAGCAGCAGTCTGTTATCAAGGGATGCTCGCTAAGAATGCCCTTTTCATCTTTGCTAAAATCCGCCTATGGAAACAGAGAATTATTAGCTATCTGCTGATCTGGGCTGCAAGTTCGAGTGGGAAAGATGTCAACTTTTGGTCATGTTCTAGCAGAGAGTTCAATGATTTTGTTGGGTTGATCATATGCAATGCCTCTCTTGTTTAATAAATGTAATAATTAATAAAATTGTATTAGATGTATTGTTTTATTACTTTTTTAAACAGACTAAAGAAAGTCAGGCCAGAATGGCAGATCCTTATCGGGCCATTCTTGGCTGTGGCTCAAGAGGACAATATCCGTTGACCCCTACTCGTCAAAAACAACCAAGTTGACAGCCTATTCCTGCCTTTATTTGCCTTTTTTAAATTCAATTTTTTTTCCTGAAAATGATAATTATATAATATTATTCGGACAATCTGAAAAATATCAAAAATAGAAATATTTTTAGAAAATATTATATTTTTAAAAATTTTAAAACTATTTATAAAAATAATACGTTTTAAGATTTAATATAATAAATTAAGTAGATTTATCATAAAAATTATTATTTGTATAAAATTTTTAAAAATTTAAAATTTAAATAAAATTATTATTTTCTGGTAACAGAATCTATACAATAGAAATTGAGTTGGAATTAGAAAGGAATATTCAGAAAATTGAAATTACTAAAAATAGATAAAAGGCAAAACATGTTACAGTTGTAACCTCTTCATTCTTCTCAGATTCGGAGAAATCGCCAAAGGATTGGTCTCAACTCCCACAAAACGAATAAGGTATTGAAACAGCGAAAGATTCCTAGGGAATTCCCCTACAAAAATCCTCTTTCTTCTTTCTGCTCCTCTTCTCGCTTTTGGGTTTTTCGTTTTTCCTCTATAACCTGGTGTTTTTTTTGTTTATATTCTTGTTCTTTTTCAGTTTCCTGTCTTAGTTTTGGTAATTCTCACTGTTCTCTCGCTGTAACTCACTGTTTTATTTTATGTTCTGAATCTTTTATGCCTGTTCTTTTCTGGGTTTTAATATTTTTGATGTAAATCAGTTCTTTTTGAAGGGTGAGAGTAAAAATTGTTACTTGGCTGCATGATATGCTATATCTGTCTTTGTTTCTTTCTTCCCCCCTTCGTGGGTTTCTTAGGAACGAAGTTTTTAATGAATTGTTTCCAATTCTTATGATAGTTTGAGTTTTTGAATAACTTGGTGTTGGTTGAATAGGGTTATTGCAAGTCATGGCTGTTTCTGTAAAGCAAATGGGTCTAATTGTAGCAACTTTGGGTGCATTGTCCTTCATATTTGGAGTAATTGCTGAGAATAAGAAGGTATATAATTAATTACCATCTAATTCAGTTCCTAATCCTTATTTTTAAATTGGGTTTATATAGAATTTGTTGATTATTTGGTTTGTGGGAATTATATTATATAATATTAGCCTGCGGCTGGGACTCCTATAACTGGAAAAGGAGTGGTGATCTGCAAGTATCCATCTGATCCAACGGTGGCATTGGGATATCTATCTTTTGCATTTCTTGTAGCATCTACAGTGGCTGGCTACCTGTCTCTTTTCTATCCTTATAAAGGCAAATCTGTCCCCCAATCTGTGTTGTTTCAAAGTGGCAGTTTCTCTACTTTCTTCAGCATTTCCTTGTAAGCTTACTTTTCTCCTTTTTGCTTGTGCCAGATCTTAAGCGACTCTCATGGTGCATTTGATGCTGATGTTGGGTTTCATTATATGGCATACGTCCTCTAAATTGTTGTTTTTGACGCTAATAATTGCATTGGAATTGTGTATCCATTATTAATATTATGTCTCGTGTGAAATTGCTTTACATATCATAATCATATTGGTCTGAGCATGTGTCATTGAAAGAGCCATTTCTTTAATTTTTCGGCCTTTGGTTTCTTATACCAATGAATCCACAAATGCCATATCCATTTTGCTGTTCTTGTTTTCAAGTTATATCACTTAATTTAGAACTTATGCACATGTTGTTATGTCAGATTTACAGGGGGATTGGCAGCAACATTGCTGCTATGGCCAACAATCCAAGAGCAACTTCACTTGACTCACAAAGTTCATCACGATCTCAACACAACATGCCCGACTGCCAAGACCGGTCTTCTGGGTGGGGGTGCTTTTGTGTCTCTCGATTCAGCTCTCTTCTGGCTAGTTTCACTGATGTTAGCTGATAATGCACGAGAGGACTACTTGGAAGAAGTGGAGGGCGACGGGAAGCAGCCCCGAGAGTTTCAAACAGATGAACAAGATGAACCTGCACAGCTCAAGGGCACTGCATGAAGCTTGAAACTTGGCCTTTAATTCTGTCTTTGGCCTTGAGATCGCATCAATAAACAGTGTTATCAGGCAATCCTATGAATGAAATGGACGCACTCCTCTCTCCCTTGTTTCCTCTACCCGCAAGATACATCTGCATAATTTGTAATGAACAATGGGATAATATGGGTTGATGTGTATAAATATTTCCTTTAGCCGATCCAACATCAGAGGACTGCATGGTAAACCAATGCTAACTTGAAGATGCATAGAATATATGTGCATAAATTGAAAACTACCATGATCCATGCAGTGCGAACTCCATACGACCACTGCATGCCATATCCACTGAAATGTAAAAGGGCAAAAACGGAAAAAAGTAAAGGTGATTGTTTTTATAATTTTTTAAAATTTAAATTAAATTGTAAAATAATATTTTGATCAGTTATTTAAATTAAAATAATAATAGAATAAATGAATATTAAAAATTAAATTCAAAAAATTTAATTAGACTAATTTTTCATAAAATATTATAATTAATATTTAAAATTAATATTTTATGCTACGAATATTTTGTTAAAAATCACATAAATTCACAAAAATAATTGAAATACATAAGAATTTTACGTTAAAGCAAATCCCAATTTTTACTATTATTTATTTTATAGTAAAATAAATTATAATGAATAATTAAGTAATTATTATTGATGTATAACATATATAATAATATAAAATATAATCATCCTGATCGGGTTTAAATAAAAAAAAGAATAATCATAAAAGTAATATATTTTACTTTAATATCATAATAAAAAAATGATTTTTTTATGTTAAATTTATATTAAAAATTTTTAAAAATTCATATTAAATCTTGAAAAATCATTAGTTTATAATTATTTTTGAAAATATGGTTTTTTTGAAACTTTTTTAAAAATTGACATTCTTGTGAAAATTTCCCCTTAAGTTTTAGGCTCTGAAAATGAACCTAGTTCAAGAGTTGAAAGGAAAACACAGAGCCCAATGAGCCACATGACATGTTGGGCCCATCTAAAAAGCCCATGAAAGCCACTAGCGAAAGTAAAACCGACATTGACGGGTATGTTTCCATTAAAATTCCCAATTTCCATAAATTCCATCTCCTCCGCCTGTAAATCAGAAAAGGGGGAATCCCTCAGAATCTAAATTTCCATAAATTTCATAGCCATAGCCTTTCCTTTTCTTCTCCTTCTCTATATTTCAGGGAGTATTTCACGCAGCCTTCATTTTACATACCCATCCCTTTGTAATAATTCTTTTCCCTTTTTTTTTTCTATTTAAGTTATGTTTGGTTGATGATTCTGATTCTTATTGATCTGTTCTCAATCGGGATTGCTGTTTCAATCTAGATGTTAGTTTTCTTACGATCTGGGTTTTCATCGTGTGGCAAAGTTAACAACTTTTTGCCTTCAGACAAGCAAATTCAATGTTGCTTGTTCAATTCCAATTTTAGCCTTTGGTCCAATGGATTACTTACTTTGTACAGTTATTTATGATTTTCTTTTTACGCGTTATTATGAAGATGATTGCCTTTTATCCTCTTTGCAGACATTTCAAACGGTGATAATTAGTGCGGTATAGAATTTGGCTGTTAGATTATGAACTTATATTCCATGCTTATCAACGCTTGGAACTTTGTTTATAGATGTGTCATAATAATGGTGACATAATTAAATGCGCGAATTTTGGATTAATTTAGGCAGTATTGAAGGTTCGATCATTGTGTAAATAGACAAGATTTATTGATTTAGTAAGTTTCGGTTTTATTGTTAATTTGGTTGTGTGTTTTGCTGATCTTTTGTACATGACTTGTCATTGACATTGACATTGACATTAGATGCTAGTTTATTTCCCTGTTTGGTTAAGCTTTACATTGATGCTGCATCCTCTACGACTCATGGTATTTTTGAGTTTTTTTTCTTGTGGATGCTTGCTCGTGTTCCTGATATCTGCTGATTGCATGTCTGACAATGATTTCATTTTCTTTTTGTCGTATATTTTCAGGTTCCATATCTCATTGGTAATTTGTTGGCTCAAGAAGTAACTTTAGGTTGTATTCTTGCAAGTTCATAGAATTAAAGCATTACTGCATTGTTTATCAGTTGCTAGGAGCATTGTAAGAGCGCTTGCTTTGTGATTTTCTTTGTAAAGTCGATTTAAAGTCTATATATTTCAATTGCTTATACAAGTAGAGCTTCAAAGCTTTCCAGTGGGGAATTTCTGTAGTGTTACTCCAAGTTACAAGTATATTTGAAGTTGAAAGATAACGGTTGTAAGTTTGAGATTTATCTGCTTTCTTCTCTTATACATTGTTTTTATTTTATTATATATGATATTTGTTATACTGCAAGTTTTCTCTTCACTTGAATGTTTTCACCCAGCTATCTTTTCCAATAGTGTATCAGATGCTTAATTTACTAGATTTTTCACGTGGTTGGAAATGATTGAGAATCAAAACATGAAGAATCAGTTGATAATAAGTATGAGAGGAGCAAGATTGATCACTTCTTGATTTTTTTGAAATTGCATTCTTTCTGTTAGAGCTTCCCTTTAGCATATACTCAATAAACAGAAACTTCTTTTTATAAGTAGTATTGGGGAACATATGTTATTCTGCTGTCCCATGAGCAAACTGCTAGTCTTAATTATTTTGAGCAATGGTGAGTTTGACGTTCAGGGTTTCGGTTTTAAAAATCTTCTGCGTATGCCCTTTCTTTTCATCTAGAAAGTTTCAAAATTTGGACTTTTTATTTATGCCTCATCTTCCAGTGTAACATGACCTGATGGTTGAATAAGTTATTTTGCATTTAAGGCTCCCTCCTGTTTGCACAGAAAATTTCAGGGGCAGGCTTTATGCTCCTCGTATGATGCAAAATTGTGTACAATTTTGGTTTGTTGTTAGTCAAATATTTTGTGTTTGGGGATTGGTATTTCTAAACAACTCCTTTTTTCCTCACGTGCTGTTTTTTCAAACAAAGTGCTTTGGTTATAAAATGTAGTTAAATAAATACTCTTACCCTATGAGTTTTTTAAATAAACATGTATTAGTTCGATGATAGAGATTTAGAAGAGCCTAAAGATTGTAATTTCATGTAGTGCAAGAATTAGCATACCTAGCTAATCCTACCTCTCTCATACTGATGGAACTGATGGCCGAGTTGAACAGAACTTTTGTCAATGTGTTTGGAAGGGATGGCTATTTATTATCTTTTGTAGATATAGTACATGGCTACTGTCCATGACCCACATTTATGACTTTATTGTCTTCTATTAAGATAGCACTACTTTATGAGCCTACCACATTTTTTGGCTCAGTGTTGGGTAATATAACAAGATATTCCTAGATGCATCCTCCTTATTTGTAATCAATACAAATTACTAGACAGAAATCTTGAACTTGATCATTTCTTGCCAGAAAATGCTCAACTTGTTAATAAGATCTTATGCTCCTCTTAATGATTACGATCAAGTTACTGGATTTGTCATTTATGTTCAGCTACGTTATATATGCTGAAACTTTAATTTCAGCATTAAGCTGTTTCTTCCTCTTTAAGATTTGAAACATGTTAACTAGTATTGGTATTCTTATGAGTTCATATGTTGAGTAACTGATTACAGAGAGTCCAAGATGACCGGTTTGAAGCGTACACGCTATACTGATTTGGATATCCGTACACTTCACAAAGAATTAGATGAGGTCTCATGTCCTATATGCATGGATCACCCACATAATGCAGTTCTCCTCCTGTGCAGCTCTCATGAGAAGGGCTGTAGAACTTACATATGTGATACAAGTCACAGGCATTCAAATTGCCTGGATCGTTTTAAAAAGCTAAGGGAAAATTTGAGTAGCAATGCAACCTTAGCCGGTTCTTTACCAGTAGATTCACTCAGTTCCAGTAATGTTTCTGCTACAAGCTTGACTTTGGGTACTCGTGTGCTTGATGCAAATAATGAAATTCAGAATCTAAATGACAGCAACAATATGACCTTTGTTGGAATGCCTGAACAACTAATAGAAAACAGTATCCAAAATCCTAATAGGCATTTAGAGACACAGGGAGAAGGCATTTCGGAGCAAGGTGATTCTGAGTCATTTCGTGATAGGGTGGAGCTTGAAGAGCCTGATGTGGAGAACTCATCGGAGTTTGGGCTAAGTTTGAAATGCCCTTTATGCAGAGGAGCTGTATTAGGATGGAAAGTTGTGGAAGAGGCTAGGAGATATCTAAATTTGAAAAAGCGAAGTTGCTCTCGTGAATCTTGCTCATTTTCTGGAAATTACCAGGAATTGCGTAGACATGCTAGGAGGGTTCACCCAACAACTCGTCCCTCTGATGTGGATCCATCTAGAGAACGAGCATGGAGATGTCTTGAGCGACAGAGAGAATATGGTGACATAGTCAGTGCCATTCGCTCAGCCATGCCAGATGCCGTTCTGGTTGGAGATTATGTTATTGAAAATGGTGATAGATTTCCAATTGAGAGGGAAGGTGGCACAGGTGATGTTAACACCTCAATGTGGACTAGTTTATTTTTGTTTCAGATGATCGGCTCAGTTGATGGTGCTGCTGAGCCAAGGGCTCGGTCAAGAGCTTGGACAAGACACCGCAGATCAGGTGGGCCATTAACTGAACGCAGATTCCTCTGGGGTGAGAACCTGTTGGGTCTGCACGATGATGATGATGATGATGAGGATGATGACTTGCATATATTAAGTGATGCTGGTGAAGATGGTTCTCCAATTCCAAGAAGACGACGGCGGCTGACTAGATCAAGGTCTGATGGCCAATCGTGAAAGGTGGCAGCATTATTCTGGTAAATATCTGGTATTTCTAATTACTGGAATTGTATAGCAAATGCCCCTCTGCTGATCCATGGGTATCTTTACCATTGATATTGTAGTAAGGTGCAGAACCTGCCAGCAGGACCATTATGATGATTCAGAAACTCGGCTGGAACTGAAACTAAAATGCTTGAGGCTGGTCGAGGAAGAAATCTTTACGTAATGGTCAAAAATTCGAGTGAAATGGTGTAGCAGCTTTTGATGTTCCCTCATAGGGGGCAATGATTGGAAGAAGAATGCAGGAACAGTTCGTGAACTCGTTTTTTAGTAGGAGGAGCATTTCGATTTCAGTTGGAACTGGATTTGATTGATTTCTTGTATTTTGTACCACGCATATTGGATTGCATAGCCGGTGATGGCTCCCATGTCTGTTCTCTGGCAGAATATTTCTTTCCCCGGATGTAACAGATGGATGCAATGGATTTTTTGCATTTTATTTTCCTGCTTTGGGATGTTCTTCAAATTGTTGTAATAGCTCAGTAGACTTGTAAATAGCTTAGATGTGTTGTACCTTTCGTCAGTGAACTGAAGGCAATGAAGAAGCAAGGATGCAAGATCATTGTTATCCATGTCAACTGTTGAAACTCCATGACAGATTTAAATCAACATGCCTGTAAGAATATCATGATGTTCGGTAGACTTCATAGTGATGGTCGTGTCTTCTTTATACAACTGTTTTTAGTGTAGATTCCTTGTTGCCAATGGCTACGATGATGGCGCTGAGACCTGTCTGAGTTGCATTTGCAGCAATGGCGATACCCCCAAAAAAAAAAAAAAAAAAAAGAAAAGGCTGGAACGCGATCCCACCAAGACATGGTTGCGTGGTTGCGAGCAAGTGATAATTTGAACCTTAGAAATGTGTCAATTGCATGAAAATTCTGCTTTTATATTTATTGGCTGATGCTGAGATTTCAAAGAGTGTGATTGAACCCTTTAATGCTGCCATCCTGTTGTCTAATTCCGACTCATCTATCATTTACTAAGATGAAAGAATTCCTTTGCGATTTCAGCCAACCGCCTGTTGGCATTTTAAGTTTTCCGATGACCGGTAATTGGATTGATCTGCGGAGCTGGACTGTAGCTATCGACTGTGGTGATGGTGCAGGGAAGCAAAGGTGGACAAACATTCTTGTTACAGAAACAGAGTGCAAAAGTGGACCCATCATGTGTGGGATATTGAAGATAAGACAAAGATGAAATTTGATCATATCTCGAGCACAAAACAAGTTAGACCTGTAGGATAAGGCCACGTCAACATCAAACACAGTGGAAGGGAGAGCGACACGTCATCTCACCTGGTGGGTTTCTTTGATATTGAATGCAAGAGTTTGACAATGACATGCAAGAGAAGCTCACACGCAAAAATGCCTTAAAATCAATCAATCTTGACATGTATTCTCTTCCACACCATAGGATTAGGATTATGAATCTTAATGTCAGAACTATTCTTTTTTGCCCACCCAAAAAAAAAAAAAAATATATATATATATATATATATACATAATTAATTAACAAGTAATTAATTAGCATATGTCTAACTCAGCTCCATGTGCTGACCCCATTTGGCTTCTCTCCACTCCACCTACTTAAACCCTCTAATTTAAGCTTTTCATTCCCTGAAATATCTCCTTCCTCACATGCTACGATTTAGACATCACTTTCCAACCCTTTTTTGTGTTTGTCCAAGATTATATCAATTTGGGTTTTATATGAATTATTTAATAATCTAATTCGATGTCATTGAAAATCGATTCTTTGATTTAGAATAGATTTTATTGATTATGAACATTGGATCTAATCCAAGTGTATATGTGGAGACATGTTGGTTAGGGTTTTCACATGAAGTTAGTGATTTGTTTAAGCATCTGCATAATTGCTTCTATAGGTTCGAGTCCTGAATTTAAGCATTCTTTGTTCCTCTAATGGTGTTTGTTATGCAAAATGAGATGGAGATTACTGCTATTTAATGCCTAAAGAAGAAGCAGCCTTGCAAGTAAAGTTATTATAATAATGTCTACAGTTTCTATTTTATAAGCATTGATTAATTAATTCATCAAACCGTAAACACATCATAATCGATGTTAAACAATAGCCGGTCTAATGCATATTTCTCGAAAAGGTAAACAAAATGTTCAATTATAATATTATTTTAACATGATAAAAATATTTATTTTAGAGTTTAACTCAAGTTGTTTAACAAATATTTTCATTTATAATAAAAAAAAATGAATTTGACGAGAATGATTTGAAATTTTTTTAGGGTAGAATCATATAATACTAGATACGAGATAAATCTTTTAAAGTTAAGGATGTAATTTTTTTTTTCAATTCAAATATTGATTTTTATCTTTATATTTTCACATGAAAAATATACTTTAGAAAGCGATTATAGATTATAGAAAAGAATATGGAATGGACATTTTGAAGAATGTATGCCATGGGGGCAACTAAGCAAGCTTCTTTTCAGAAACATTCTTGAAGTCATGGCTCAATTAATGCAGAGATCCAAGGAAATACATAAGCTAAAGCAGCAACAAGTTCATTACAACTTATGTCAAAGCATAAGGGCCATAAGCAAGGATTAGAAAATGAAAACTAGGGACATGGACAAGTGTATGGCAAATAGCAATGCCACCAAAGCCCTTTGTTCTTAATATACACTCCCAATCTTTCCTTAACATCAACCACATGATCTTCTTATATATATTATTACAAAACCCTCTCCCATGTTAGTCCTTCACTCCTTGCCTGGTTGTCTCCTCTTCCCCATTTAGATTCACTCCCCATTTTTCTTTGTCTTCTTCTCATCTCCCAATTGCCCCTTCATTGTTAAGACAGGAATCTTTTCAGCATACGGACAGCACAGATAGATCATCACCAAGCTGTCCTTTTGACCAAAAAGACATACACTTTCACAGAAGCATACATCCATTGACATACATACATACATACATTATATATATATACATATATAAGGGCAATCATAAATATCAAAGCATATCATGCAGGTGAGCTTTTGCTATAAAGTCATCATCATGATCATGAAAACTATCGTATGAACAGAATGTGTTTAGTGCTTAAGGTTAACTCTCCTGATCATCCACTTGCATCAGATAATTCATTGGCTCTTTAAGGTAGCACCAGAAAAAGAAAGGGACAAGGACAACTCTTCCATTGTATCTACTAGGCACTGTTCTAATGGTTGGATGAATTTATCATACTATCTCTTATTTTTCGATCTCGTTTATGAATGTTGCTAACTTAACTGATTAATGCAGATCAAGAAGGGAAAGATATAGTTGTTTATAAGCGAAGTAGGAGTGAACCGAGATCATCAGAAAGAGGAAAACAAAGGAAATTTGATCCAAGGAGTTACGGACCACTTGCATTTCTATGCAGGAAAGATGTTACAACTGCTTGTTTTCATAGTACAATCCATTTGAAAAGGATTAAAAGTTATAACAGAAGGAAGCAGCATTGGATGTGGTCTATGAAGATGAAGAAAGATGAAATTGTTAAAGCTGATCAAGCTATGAGTTCTAGTAACAAGGTGGATTCATCAGCAGCTGCTCATTCAGGCAGTAAAGTTCTGCCAATTACTGATAATACTTCACTTTCTTCCTCAGCTACAGTAACCGATCAATGTAGCTCTTCGGAGAAGGTTAGAGGGGATAAAAGCAAAGCCATGTCTAGAATGAAGGAGTTGATAAAATGGGCTGCTGCTGCAAAATCCGAGAAGAAAGGGAAGTTCTTAGGAAGAAAGGTAATATATAATATAAATCTTATGAGATCAGATTAATCAAGTAGTGACAAGTACTTAAATTGATTTGTATGTACGTATACTTTCTGTCAGGTTCTTCATTTCAGGAATAGAGCAAGTCTTAAAGCAGTCCCTGATGATGATCAAATGAGCAATGAATCTCCGAAGATAAGTTTCAGATGGGATGTTGAAAGCTGTTCCACCATCACCTCTTCCTGCTCAGGAATTTCCATGGCCGACGTCACCCTCAGCATCAATTCAACCCCTCTTCATCACAGAAAAGGAAACTGGATCACCACTGATTCTGAATGTAAGACACATGCCATGGAGGACCACTTTCTTTTACTGTTATCATTAACACGAACTAATCCGCATTGTACATTGATGGACAGTCGTGGTGCTAGAGCTGTGAAAGAACAAAGGGCGGGCGGATGAGAGATCTTCCATAGTGGTTTTCTCCTCTGAGATTTTGGACATGGACGAAGCTTTAACAGATCATTCGCAGAACCATAATGTAATATGAGCATGTTTTAGTTATTATTGTACGGGTAGGAAGCATGGCCAGTGTTGTACATTAATTTCTCTCTCTCTTGTTAAATAAGTACTACCAACCACTTCATCAAATTATATTATAAAAAATGTTTCTTTTTTATTTTATAAATTACCGTTTCTAAATTAATTTAAATGCAATTTATATTTTCATATATTAATTAAAATACAGAATAAAATCAATAATTCAATAATTATCCGTTATAAGTATTGTTGGTGGTGTAAGATTCATTGGCAACTTGGTCCTCCTTTTACCAGCGGATTTTGGGTCTGGTAACTCTGCTCTATCTTTATCTTCTGCCCTTTTCAAATCAAGATTCTACGACTTTTGGAATATCCACTTCCCCCCCTTCATTCCTCGACTTGGGTTACCATGTTTGGAGCCATGTAACCGACATGTCTTTTCCCTTTCCTGATTCCTTGCCAAGAAATGCTTTCCCCCGGTGGGCATGTGTAACGGGCCACAAGGGCCATCCTTCAATATGTAAAAAAACTGAAATGAAAGAAGTACAGAATTCAATATAAAATGGCTTTACGAGTGGATTGATATCAAGGAAGATGACATAATAAGAGATATCCTGCTTGCACTTATCAAATCACTACTGAAACTGGTAAATGTAGGCGGAGGACTTGCCCTAATTTTCACCACCTGTCAACAAGTTTCACCAAGCTGTCAGTTTCTGTTCCATTGCATGGCTTTGCCGCAGCAAATCTTCAATGGACGAGGAGAATCATCTCCGATTGAATGATTTTGTTTAACGATATGGGCTTGCCAATCATGTTATGATATAATAATACGAGTGTTCTACAGGGTATATATGAATGTTATTAAAAAAAGAAAATACGGGCTTGATGGCAGGCAAGTACTTGTAATGTCTTGAATGTCAAGGGATCCTTCATTCTGTTTTTAATAAGGAAAGGCAATGAATTGGGCTTTTATATAATGATTGTTGGTGGAATAAAGCAAAGTCAAACTGACCTTTTACTTTTGGCCCAAGCAACCCAATCTCCCCTCATCATCATGCATCCTTTAAGCTAATTCCATCATCTCAATTCAATCGCTACCGTTCGTGTTCTACACTCTCCTTGAACTCGCCTGAGTTCTAAACTATTCCGGGCCTCAGTAAAGCCCACATCACCCAATAGGAAATTAAGGGCTGACTTTAAAGTTTAAGGGTTTAGTTTCCCTTTTCTGAATTCTCTCTTCACCTTCTTCTTCTTCTTCTTCTTCTTCATTGGCTTTTTTTTTCCTTTTGTGGTTCACTGTTGTTAGGGTTTCAAGGGAAAGGGTTTTTGTAGCCGGACGCTTTGTCACTTTCAAACCAGTAAAACAGTGAAAAAATAAGAAAAGCATGGACAGATACACGAGAGTTGAGAAACCGAAACCTGAATCTCCGATAAATGAAAACGAGATCCGAATCACTTCTGGTGGACCTGTTAGAAACTATATTAGCTATGCTACTTCTCTTCTTCAGGTAACAACCTCTCTATTCTTTACCTTGTCATTTATTGCCGTAGATTATTAGGCATTGCTAGTTGTTTTTGTGTTTTCAGTCGGGATTTCACGGTACCATTTTTGAATTGTGTTTTGGTTAAGTCGTATGATAATGGATTTTTTTTGCTGTTTTTAGGTTATTTATTTTCTGGTAAACCCACTAACAACCTCTCTATTCTTTACCTTAGCCGTTTTGCTTGTGTTCATCTCTTTGCTTGTTTTTCGGTTGAAATTTTGTATTTCTTTACAATGTTTTTAGTTGTTTTTAGGTTGTAAGCAAGCAGTAAGGTAATTGAGAATCAGGTTATAGAAGCAAAGATCAAATGTGCTTTGGAATGCCTAAAACCTAAATTAGGAACGAGCATTTTGAGATCAAAGAAATTCAAGTCTAGACTTAACTTGCTTTTGATGAGGCTTGGTTCTCTGTATTTTCCGTGAAATTTTCAATTAAGGCATCTTTTGCCTCCTGCTATTGGAATTTGTATGCAAGAAGCCTGAGTGGTTGACACGAAGTTGGTGAAATCGATAATTATCATAATCTTCATGCTAGAACTGTTAGCTGGTAAAACATATTTTTTGATAAAAATCTGTTAATTTTAGCTAGAAACATTTGGTGGGTACGTTTAAACAAGATTTTAGCCGAGATCATCAATTTAAAAGAAGAAAAACCATAATGAATCTTAATGGAGGCATGGAGCCTCTATTCATGAGTCTATCTGTTTTAGAGTATGGTGTTGAAAATTTTAATTTATCTATGATCTTCACTTTTTAAGGCGATGCTTTACATGTGATAATCATTTATTATTACTATTGAAATAAATTTACTCATGCAAAATGAAACATTATGCAAATAAATTTCGTTGTGGTTGTGTAGTGATTTTTTCATTATTGTCATTGATAACTACGTTTGTTTTGTAATTTACCAGGAGAAACATGCAAGAGAGGTTGTTTTGAAAGCTATGGGACAGGCAATTAGTAAGACAGTATCTATTGCAGAGGGTATAAAGGTTAGCATGCTCTTTAAATTGGCAAAACTAGATGTAGATGTCTATCCCTCATGATGGATTCTCTTTGAATTGGCAAAACAAGTTATACTTACTTTATTTTTATTCTTTCTATACTGATACAGAGGAGAAATCCCCAGTTGTATCAAGATACTGTCATTAGTTCAGTAAGCATAACTGATGTTTGGGAACCAATTGAAGAGGGCCTGTTACCGTAAGCTTCCTGAAATCTTGCATGTATATACACACGCAAAGTTAGATGGGTAGATGTTCAGATACTTGCCATAGTGGATATGTCTTGATACCATTGTCTAGACATCTTACTGGTTACATCTGATGCAGTGTGGAACAGACACGTCAAGTATCAATGATCACAATCACCTTGTCCTTTAGAGAGCTAAACAAAAATTCTCCTGGGTAAGTTCATCTATTTATGTTGTTTGCCAAAACCTGATTTGGGAATAAGATGTTATGACTTGCAGTTTATCTGTCAATACATTCCTGACTTGTGAATGCATAAATGGTTATCTCGCTTGCATAGTGCAAGGACATAAATCAACTGTCTGTTTTACGAATCATGGTCAGAGCATGCTTAGTTGGTTAACGGGACACTAAACTAGTGTTGTATTTTTAGTTGGTTAATGGAGCTGAAAATCATTCTTGGCGAGGGCTAGCAGCACTTCTTTGATAATGAAAAAATGTTTTTCCCCAGGTACCAAGCTCCACCTTTTGGCGAACAACTAAAAGAACAACAGTATCAGCAGCAGCCCAGACAATCGCGTGGTTCATACAATGTTGGTCGTGATGGTAAACTGCCCTGCCATTTTATAATTTAGTATTTAAGCATTCTTTAGCCTAACACATTTATGCCGTTCAATTTTTAGATTCATATGGCCGGGGACGGGGTCGTGGTAGAGGGAGAGGTTGGGGCTTTGGCCGGGGAGGATATGGAAATTACCAAGGAAATTATCAAGGTAAAATTTGAACATAAAGTTTATGTTGTTTTAGTTATTTGGGTCTATCAGTTTTACAAGCCAAATGGTTGTATCCTAATCCCCTCTTCTTTTTGCCTGATAGATAATGGTGGATACTCAAACCGGGGTCGTGGTGGTGGACGAGGCAGAGGTTGGGGTTATCGTGGTAAGTTTTACTGCTTGAACTGCATATCCAAGGACATGTTTAATTCGAGATTGCTGCTTAAATGCATGTGTTAGTTTTAGGAAAATGTGAGTTCGATGCTTGAATATTAAATCTTGCATATATATATATATATATATATATATATATATATGCCTGTGTGTTGCAATCTCAGACATGACATGTGTCATTGAACTACCAAGCTCTCGTAATATGCACGGTTTAGATACCCGTGTCGTAGCAACACTTGCATGTCAATGCAAGTTTGAAATGCATGCAGTGACTGAATGTCCGATCCTTGTTACTTGTGAAGGTGCCGGATATGAAAGAGGCAGAGGTGGAGGTGGGAGAGGCTATGGCTATGGCTATGGCCGTGGCCGTGGGAGGATGGGTGGTAGAGGAGGAAGAGGAGGAGGAGGTGGTGGCAACCAGGGTCAATAGGGGGGAAGAGTACTCTTTTTGCTTTAGCTAAATGCGTGCCTTGGCCAGTGGGCTGAATTTTATCATGAAACGTTTTTTAAGTAAGCATGATATGTGGGTGGGTTATCGTCAAAGCTTCGGTTGGTTTGTATTTAGTTTTCTCGATCATATGGATGTGGGCAAGGTTGTTTTTTCTTTTTTCTTTTTTTCAATTTTTTCTGCATTTAGCCAATAGCAAGAGGAGCATTATGATTGCTGTAATTTGTTCTTTTCTTCCCCACCTTGTGATCCCAGTTTCCATGTTCATATTTGGTTTATCATATCATCTCTTCATTCCTTTGAAATCTTCCCCTTGTTCATCTCCCCACCTGTCAGCTCTTATGCATAACATTTAGAGTCCTTTTATTATAATGTCAGGTAAATATTTTTAAAAAAAACAAACATCCATCAGTTTACTTAATATTTATTTCACTAATAAAAACGCATTGCACCTTCTTTCACTGAAATCCATCTCTAATTACATGTTTAGAATCTTTTATTTTCCATTTCAACTTTTCTTTATAATAATTTCTACCACAGAATTTTGTAAATTCATTAATTATTTTATTTTATGTGCTATTTAATAAATAAAATATTAAACTTTAGGTGTTTAATAATATAAATATTGAAATTTATAAGTGTTTGATAAATATAATTATTAAAAAGTTTATACAATGTTGATTAATTCAGAATATACTTTACTATAATTCTAAATTTTATTTGTTATATTTCTTTAACGAGATAAAAAATCTTTTTATAAAAAAATTTAAAATATAAAATGATGAAGAAAAAATTAAGTCAAAATTTTAATAAAAACTCTTAATTAAATAAATTATATTATTGAACTTAATTTTGATTTTATTAAAAAAACTTCACTTTGATTACTTCATCAATAATTAAAATACTTCCCTGCAAACTACAAGTAAATATATTGGAAAGGGAAAAAAAAAAACACCAACTGGATCCAACTATGATCAGTTTGACGGGCGGAGTCCAACTGCACCCGGACTTGATCTGCCGTCAGGTTCAATTACCGTACGTAGTTTTCCGACGAAATTGCATAAAAATTCTCACCAAGTAAATTTCTTGTCCGTTCACGTCTCTCTGTAAATCGGCCTTCCTTTCATGGCTTCCATGGCGACCTGACGTCACATCATCAGAAAATACTCGCTTGTTTAATTAAACATGAAATTATAAAATTATATTTATATACTATAATTCAATTTAGGATTTTACATATAATTTATGTACCAAATAATTAATAATTACGTCACAGTAAAATCATTTTTATTTTATAATTTCTCCGGCAAGATCACTGAAAAAAGGTGATAAATAAGGAACGAAGCAACCACAAATTGACACGTGTTAACCGGATTACGTGTCACATGCAATATAGATCAACTATGTTTTGGTACCGACGAAGGAGGACAGCCATCCTGTCCAGATTCATTCACTGATCTCTGCTTCCGTGCATATAAATATGGAAATATTGCCAGTATGCAATTTGGACCCACTGGCTTCCATCTCCATCTCTAATCTCTCGCTTGCCTCTTCAACTGTGAATAATTAATTCTCCTGCAGAGGAAGAAGAAGAGAGAATAAGTAAGAAGAAGGGTTATTAATGGAAGCAAGGTTTGTAAGTAATAGCAAGAAAGAGAAAGACCTGTTTCATGTTATTCATAAAGTTCCTTCTGGCGATGGTCCTTATGTTCGAGCTAAGCATGCACAGGTTATATTCCTTTCTTCTTCTTCTTCTTCTTCTTCTTCACTTATTTATCGATTCACTTTATTTTTTGAGCTTATTATATATATTTAATGGCGGAGAAATTTTCGAAATCTTTTATAAACGACAGATTTTGACCTTTCATGGAGATATACATATACGTACATATGGTTTTATCATCTTTTGGTGCCAGTCTATGTTTAGGGTTTTATCAGATGATGTTAATTGTAATTAATGAATTAATCTACATTAACCCTAATTAAGTAAATACTTTGCTATGATTTGAAATTCATTCATCTAATTCAGCTAATCTTACAAATTCATATTATTTGCATTGAAGAAAAATATATAACTAAGTTATGATCATTGCTATGTGAAATTTCTACTTTATTGCCTTCTCCAATTGTTTTTCTTTTTTTCAAAAAAAATTTCCTGGAGATCAAATCAACTTTACACCAGTCATTCTGCAACTGAATTTACCAAAAATTGATACTCCATTGTGTTTAATCTTATGATATTCCTGAAGAACTTATGCTTTCACCAAAATATTTTATTGTCAAATACTAATTGTCCCCAGTTTCTTTTGTTGAGATAAAAAAAAAAACCCTAATTCAAACAGTATATCCATAATATGTTCCTCCAGCCTCGCTTCTTCTATTTTTGCTGCAACTATATTTAGTCTCTGCACTGCTCAAGTTGGATCATAATAGAATTCAATTGATTCTTTTTTGCTTAAATTAAAGCATAAAATTTATTTTTTTGATTTTCATGCATGATCAATCCCTTTATTCTTATTCATTTTTTCAATCAAATAATATCATATATTTTTGAGATTTTGATCTTAATGATAAATAATAATAATAAAAGATCATTAACATTATTTTTAAAACTTCACCAATATCTCATAAGAAATCAAACTTTATCATCTATAATACCAAAGTACTCATTTATCTTATCATAAATAATAATAATAATAATAATAATAATAATAATAATAATAATAATAATAATAATAATAATAATAATAATAATAATAATAAATATTATATGAATCATAGTTGTATATAATTCTTTGTTCATTTGAACTTGCATTAGAAATAATTGAATACTCATTGTTGTCAACATTACGTATTGTTACATTTATTGATGGTAACACAAATAATTCATATAATCAGAACTTGCAATAAATTTCGTAATCAAATGTGAGTAGATATAAGATCAAAAACAGTATGTACAAAAAATCTCTGTTTTTACCATTTCGGTTGATAGCGCTAGCATTAACTCGCTCACTTTCTCATTCCATGATTTAGGTAATGGAATAAGACGTCATGTTTTCCTTGTCGTTTTGCTTATTCAGATGGATTGAAAAATTACCTTCACGTCAGTGTGTTCTTGTTTAAATGAATTTTCAAATTATAGTATTCAAAAACTTAATATTTGCCCATTAAAGGATTTGGGTGATTTTTTGTACTTTCATTACGAATTGTAGTATTACTTTTTAAATCATCTTTTTACATATTCGTAGCTTCCCAATTGTTAGGATACTTTTCAGATATTTTATTTGAATCCATATGAATAAAGAAGCTAAAATTGAGATTTAACTTTCAGCTGGTTGAAAAAGACCCAGAAGCAGCAATAGTATGGTTTTGGAAAGCAATCAATGCAGGAGATAGAGTGGATAGTGCACTTAAGGACATGGCAGTGGTGATGAAGCAAGTCGACAGAACTGAAGAAGCCATTGAAGCTGTCAAATCTTTCAGAGGTCGTTGTTCAAAGCAGGCTCAAGAATCCCTTGATAATGTCCTTGTAGACTTGTACAAGGTAACTTTTACTTCGTTATGTTTAATTTCTGCCTCTAATGGCTTCTGTCGTATACTATCATTCCTTTCCTTTTAATTATATTCTAAATTTGGCAATAGTATGTTATAGACACAAGTATCTGATGTGCAGAAATGCGGGAAAGTAGAGGAACAGATAGATTTGCTAAAAAGAAAGCTTAGATTGATATACCAAGGAGAGGCCTTCAATGGCAAACCCACTAAAACTGCACGCTCTCATGGCAAGAAATTCCAGGTCTCTGTCCAGCAAGAAACCTCCAGATTACTGGTACCTTAACTTGCATTACTGTCCTCCTTTCACCCCCCAAACTTTCTTTATATAAAACTGAAGTTCAATGAATAATTGACACAGGGAAACTTGGGCTGGGCCTACATGCAGAAATCAAACTTTCTGGCAGCTGAAGTAGTCTATAAGAAAGCCCAAATGATCGATCCAGATGCAAACAAGGCCTGCAATTTGGGATGTTGTTTGATAAAACAAGCCCGATACGGAGAGGCCCGTAATGTTCTTCAACATGTCTTGGAAGGAAGACTTCCAGGTTCCGACGACAATAAATCAAGAAAAAGAGCTCAGGAATTGGCAATGGAAGTGGAGTCAAGGCTGCCGCCACAGGAACTGACGGATATATTGGGGAGTGAGGTGGAAGATGATAGTTTTGTTAAAGGGTTAGAGCAGATGATTAGAGAGTGGGCACCATCTAGATCAAAAAGGCTTCCAATATTTGAAGAAATTTATTCATTTAGAGATCAATTGGCATGTTGATAATAGATTTTTAATTTGTGGTTGGGAGTGGAGGTGATAATGTCGGTGTTTTAGGTGTATAAAAATTATTACCAGGACAGGCTTTTGTGAATATTTATGTGAATTGTCTTCGGAGATTCCAAAGGGGTTAGTTTGGGGGGATTCCTAATATTTAAATTCCTTAAAATTTATATTTATTTATATTTTCTAAACTTATTAAAATTTCAAAATTTCTTATTTAATTAAAAAAAATATTTTTTTAATGAAAAAACAACCCTAAATCTAACTACACCAATAATCCTCAAATATCAAGAATTTCACGCAGGAAAAAAGTTGTGAATATCCTCATTTCCCAGAATTAGCTATAAGTACGAACATGGAAGATTCCTTTTTATCTCGTACATCTAGTCACACGTCAATTAAAACATGCGTGATGTGTCTAAATTACACGTTTTTTTTGTAAAAAGAAATATATTATCATATTTTTAAAATACCATTTATGCGATAGGATCATACGTACGTGAGTAATAATAAGATATCTCTGATTGTCTGGAAGCAAAAACAAAAAGTGCGTCTTGATCGAATCCATATGCCCATCGCTAACGCTGATGTGAATTCTTAATAAAGCTCAATTATTGCTCCTTGCCACCAGATTATAGACCAGGAAGTTCTGGAGATGGTCGAATAGATAACGAGACTAATGCGTCCTGTGTTGCCCATCTCAAATCAACAAACAAATGATTCTCCACGGCTTCAAAATTGCTGGAAACGCAAATGATCAATAGTAATATTACAGAATTTACAGCATATACCACATGGGTGTCTTCGATTCAGGAATTTAATAATTAGGAAATCGATTCTCTATTGTTCAATCTTCAATTCGCATTGCCAACTCCATCAGAAACTCTTTAACATAAATTGCCCAGAAGTGAAATCAGAAATCATAACCTGACAAGTTAAAAAGTAATTTGTAAGATCAACATCCTGTCAGCATGTGTAAGATATCTGGATTTAATTTTATGCGACGTGGGAAGATTTGGTTTGACGAAGAAACAGGAAAAATTCCAAAGCGCGAGCTATCAATCACAAGGAATCTAAGAAAATCTCCACAAAAAATCTAATACTGCGAGCTGCCGGTTAGAGCTTTAACGGCAGCACGGAATTCATCAATCAGAGAACTCGAAGCGATGAATGACAAAACTTCCACAAAAGACAAAAGTCCAGAGTAAATAGTAAAATGTTTCAAGAATACAAACACTATACAAAAGCACCGCAATTTATGATATATATTAGACTATAACTGAAGTTGGAAAGACCAATAAGAAAGAAAGAGGCCATACAGCTTCGTCATCATGTGCGAAACTAATGGCACTTGAAGCCTCCACAAACGGACAATACTATGATCAGGATCAAAGCAATCAATATGCCCAGCACTATCAGCTTAATTTTCATGTTCTGAAACCACATTTTCCTCCTCATCTGGGTTCCCTGTGTTCTGAAATCTTGTGCCTGTATTAACACCCAAAAAAACCATATAAATAGGCATGAATCCATTCGAGACCTGCAAGATCAACAGGCTCAGACCTACTTGATCCACCCACCTGGCTACTATAATGAGTGGAAGGAAAAGTGATCATAAAAAATTTCAGGTTTACAACAAAACCAGTTGGTTTCAGATGGCCAAGAACCTATATTTTTATAGGAGCTTGTTATTTTCCAAGGGATCAGATAAATTTTTTAAATCAGATGTTCAAGTTGTTTAATTGCGTCAATATCTTAGATTCATAGTTCCATTTTCTTCACCAGGCACAATGGACTAGTCAACCTTTGTCCAAAAAAAATCTCACAGATATCAAACATAATTCATTTCCGGTTGACTCAATAAAAAAATTCAGTTCACAACTCATCCACCAACTTACCTGAGAACGAAGATTTTCAGTTTTGTCAACAAGAAGTTCAATTTTCTCTCCACGGTCAAGAACCTGCAGAAAAAAGTTATACTAGTAAGTAACAGAATCCAGACTTCCCATTTCTAACTTCTAAATATCCAGGACTTGTGTACCAACAGATGGTAGGACTCTTACTCAAAACAACAAAACCATCGTCATCTTTACTTCTGTAGCAACAATTTAGAAAAAGCATCACTGACCTACCTTCTCAATATTTTCCATCATCACTCCTTTAACTTCTGAAACCTGAGCTTGCACCTTAGCGAGCTTGCTAACCTCCTCAGGATGATCTACACAGTACTGCATCTGCTCCTTTAACTTGGGCCTATATCAACAAATAGACAAGAAATATCAATAAAGTTAACAGAACAAAATTTCATGCACCTCATTTGACATACTAATAACTCAAAGGGGTTACCCAAATTCCTTGTTCAGGCTATTAGCAGCCGCTGTTGCAGCTTTTCCTCCACCATATTTCTTGGTGAAATCCTCCTTGATTCGCTCAAGGAAGGCAATTGGAATTTGTCGTCCAGCAGCCTCAACTGCAACTACACAGTAAGCTGCGAAATTTATAATATTCTATAAGTTTAATGTACAAAGAGGATAATATCCACAGCCCAAACAGCTGATCACATACAAAAATAACTCAGATGTGGAGAATCCCATTTCAGGAATGTCGACAAATGGATCATTATTGTTTCATCAAATAAACATAACAATGAAACACCTTTTTCAATTCTACTACTTACAGTTCTGCCAAAAAAGATGTTCCATTTGAATGTGCAAATTTACTAATTGTCCAGCTTTAGGTCAATCCTACTAATATCTTCAAGCATAGTGTTCTCTCACACACACTTGCACATGAACAAACACAGTCTAAATTGACAAAAGAGAGAAATATCAAAAATGCCTCTGTCATGCAGTTCAGATGTCCACAAAAGGCAATAAACTTGTTCGGGTAAGCATCAGATCACAATCTAGCTTCCCCAACTACCCTTCATCCTCAAGCATGCCAAATCCAATGACACTAGCATGTTTCAATAATCAATTTTAAAGATGAAAACTGACTACCAAGAAATTTAGAACTTGGTTAGAGAAGTTAAAAAGGTTACCTAATGTGCCAGAATGCTGTAACGTTTAGAAAAAGACAAGTAGAATAAAAGAAATCCAAATAGAGAACTTTGGTTATTTCATGCATATCCTCGTTCTCCTCTAATGTTGTTCAAAATAACAAAATGAGATGAAATGCAGGTTCAGATCAAGAGTTCTATAATCCTCTTTAACATGTTGAGGTAAGAAAATGAGTTATGATTTACCATTCAAGTAGTTTCCAATAAAGACCATCCTTAGTACACAACCTTTCCTTATTCTACCACGTGTCTTAATAGGTAAGTTAAAAGATGGAGTTAAATTAGTAACTTGCCATTATTCAAGACATTTACTACTACCTTCCAAATTTTCCGAGGAACTGAGCAAATTACTCAATCTCAACTAGATACAGAAAAGCAGTAAGAGCATCTTACTAATTTCATCAGTGCCGTCTTCTTCAAACAACAAATTAAACCGATTTTCAAGATAAAAAGCTCATTACACTAGAGTACTACATTAATATTACTTCAGCAGCCAAAAGCATTAACCATTTCCATGTGAAAGTTGATACACAATTTAGTAAAATGAAAGAATAAAGTAGAATAAACATCCAATGAGATATTAAATGCATAACTGAATCACAAGTAACACCTATTCAATGAAAGACCTAAACACGCTCTATCGAAATAATCAGATCAGAAGAGAAGGAAGCTACAAAACAAATAGCAAAATCAAACAGATGAGATCCGATCCGATCAGATCAGATAAAAAGAGGCGTAGAGGATATACTGAAGCCGTTATCGACGAGGTAGTTGAAAGTATGGCCATCGCAGTTGTAAGTAAACTTATTATTGGTAGCCGGAAGTTTCTGGAGACACTGAGCAGCTATTCCGGTAAAATTACCGGTGAACTCCGTGTAATCAGCCAAAATCACCGTTCCTCTTGCTACAAAGCTGTAGATCAACGATTGCTGGCCCATTTTACACCAAAATCACGCCACCACAAAGCTAAACAACAGCGAAAAATGACAGGAAAAACCCTAACCCCAACTCTTAAAATATAGAAAGAAGAAAACAGAGAGAAGAAGATCCGGTGGTGGCGTTGGGAAGGAGTTTGAAATGTCGAAGAACTAATAGAATTTCTTTTAAATTACATTATCGTTATTTATTTATTTTGATTGCTTATATGGAAGGCAAGGTAGTGTGGTTTGTTTTACGACTGAGTTCGCTTAACTACCCTTCCTTTTCTTAGTTATTCACGGAAATGCCACGCCGTTCTGATTTGACATTTCCTTTACTCCAACCAAAATTTCTTGTTCTAGAAGATTGGAAGGACGGTCCACATGACTTTCCGTTCCGTTACCGTTATGTTGTTACGTTTAAGTTTTAATTATGAAACAAGGCATTTATTATAAAATGTTTTTTAATAATAAATATTGGATTATATTAAATTACGTTGATAAAATATTTTAAATGAATACATACCAAAAATATTAAATAAATAATTAATCGAAGAAAGCTAAAGGAAGGTTGGTACACCAAATTCCAGATGGTAAGTTTAATTAAAAAGATGGCAATTTCTCTGGTCAATGTCTTCCTCTTGTCAATTTCTTCATTTGCCAATCATTTTTCAACCAATTTTGGTTGAGTTATTTTTACATTCCAGATAACGGGAATGGTAACGTTCATGGAAAATATTATATATATATATATATATATATTAATTGTAATTTTGACGAATTTACGGATATTTTTGTTTTGTTCTGAAATTAATTCTGCGTTTGACAAGGACTGGGCTCAGCAGAAACAGAGATTGAAGCTCTGGAAATCTGGTGAAATGGCCGAATGTACACCACAGAAGGGCCAAACCCACTTCCCTGATGTCCAGAAAATTAAAATAATAGTAACAAAAATCCAAGAAGATTGAAATTTTATTGTTCATGGCAGGCACGAAACAGAAGAGCAACTTATAGCGAGAAAGTGAGTGAAAGCGGCGGCGGCGGCAGCAGAAGCATGAGTGGGGTTTTAACACCTTCCCCACCTATTACCTTGTCTTCTGTTAATAATTATAAATCTGATAACCAATATGCTTTTAGCTCTGTTAGTCATCATGGTTCATCGAATTTCTTAGATTTGAAGATTAAAAAGCAGTTGGGTCTTAGATTTGACGGTGAAAGACTGTGCCATACGATCAGTCTTCGGTGTAATAGCACCACTGGACCTGGTGGCCCTGCTTCAGGTATCCCCTTTTCTTTTCTTGTCATTTTTCCCTTTTTATTTTTCGGTTTATTGAGCAGAAAAAGATTTGTTCTTTCGATTGGGAAAGGTTCTAATTCTAAGATGGATAATTGGGTTGAAGTTGTTCTACTAATGATTAGAATTCTAAGTTTTGAGGCCTGAATTTGGACTTTCCTGCACTGTTGTTTCTGATTATAGCTGTACTAATGATATATAAGACATCATGCATTCAAAGTAGCAGAAGATGATAAATCCTACTCGATATTATACATATATTATGGGAACTAAATTATAAGTCATGGCAGCAGCCGTTGTAGAAATCTTTTGATGCTGCTGTTACCTTACTTTCTTCGGTATAAAGGTGTTATTCACTGTGCAGATGATAATGAAAGCAAGAATGTTTTGGATGCCTTTTTCTTGGGAAAAGCTTTAGCAGAAGCAGTAAATGAGCGTATCGAATCTGCTGTTGGGGAGTTCCTGAGCACGATTGGCAGGCTGCAGGCTGAGCAACAGAGACAGATTCAGGATTTTCAGGTAATAAGTTATTTTTATATATACACGTTTAAGGTTATGCTTCTAAATTTTGTTTGTCCAATCATGGAATAAGAAAACACACCAACTCCTTGGAGAATTTGTGCCATTTTCATCATATTTGCCATTTCTTGAAAGCTTTGTTACGTGTCTATCGTGTGATGCGCTGGTGTTGTACAACACATGATTACTTGCTGGCACATTTGATTTATTCTTAGAGAATCCACATTTCTGCAGGAAGATGTGTTGGAAAGGGCCAAAAAAGCAAAGGAAAATGCAGCACGCGAAGCCTTGGAGGCACAAGGACTTGTTCGCAAGCCTCCTACAATTGATGCAGCATCTACCACATATGGCGCAACTTCATCAACTGTCACTCGTAACAGTTCACCCTCTTCTCCAAATTCAACTGTTGTCCCAGCTGCTCAAACAGGTTCAGATAGTAAGGGTCCTGCTTTCGAGCCGTCGAGTGATGATTGAGCATTTCTTTCCATGTATCCTGGTTTGCCCTATCTGATAAGTTTAATAGGAGGGTTCTTGACCCTGTTGTTGTTAAATGACTGATTACTAAACCTCCGGTGGACATGGGATCCTTTCAAATACAGTGGTGAGATAGCTAGAGCTAGTTGTATCTTCACAGTCTGATGGGAATGATAAAATAAGTTTGCGCGCTTGGCCTTAGAAGAATGATTAATATATGGGCCATCTTCAAAATCCATGTCAGAGTCCTTTTCTTGATAATAACAGTCATCGTACATTACTGTCATGTCGTTCTTGTCTTCATCATTATGACTCGTCTAGTATATTGAACATTTTCATTTCTTCTACATGATGGTTGCGTTTATCTTGCTCTAGTTCCTCGAGAGCACGAACCCAACGAGACGAGCATAATGGTCAGGCTCTAACCTCGACTAAAATTTCAATGTCATGAAATCTCGTTGAATTTCATTTAACAATCCTCGTCGCTACAGAAATTGAATTTAAATTAAAAAATATTTAACCCGAACAAATTTTTTTTTTATTAAACTTATAAGCTAATTCATCCCAACAAAAACCTCATATTTGTAACCTTCATTAAATCGTTGCACTTGTGGCTTCAAGTTGCTCTTTTACTATTGTTTTCTTCTCATCACGAAGAAACCCATGTAAAAGAATGTCACAAAAAAAGGAACTGATGACAGCCAAGTCGGAGAATTGGAAAATGAGAGCTATCTGTGACTTAATTCTGGAGTTCTTCACCACATTTTGATGGCTCCAGAGATTGCAATCATGCCCACAAATAAAAACAATTAGTTTCAGCAGAAAGTGTGCCAAGGAAACCGTATGGATATTGGAGATGATAATAATAATCCCCAATTACTGAGATCATTGGTTCCTAATATGGAGAGAAAGAAAATTAAAATGGGGTGAGAGAGGCTCGAACTCTCGACCTCAGGATAACTCAGAAGCTATGAGACCTACGCGCTAGCCAACTGCGCCACCACCCCTTGGTGTGGATAGTTTTATATATTATAATTTTGATGTTTATTTATTTCTAAAATATTCGTAACCATGTTATGTTTTTATCATGATTCATAGAAATAATTCCCTCAGAACTCAATCTGAAAACATGTTTTTAATCTTAATATGTAATTTGATTAAATCTATTTAAGATGATTCGATCTTTAAAATATAAATAAAAAAACATTGATTATTGAAAAATATTAACATAATAACAAATTTTAACAGTAGAATATTAATTTTGACAAATATTTTGAAATATATTAATTTTAATAATTTTGAAAAAGATGCGAATTCATTTAGTTAAATAATTAATCATTTAATTGGTTACATCTGAAGTTGAAAAAATCCTATATATATATATATATATATATATATATATATATATATATGTATGTATTACTGTCCTGGAAATATAAATAGTTTCCGGAAACAAACAAGCTTTGCAACAAAAGGCGGCGAGGTAAGGAGCACCGAGCCAAGTGCGGAGCCAATCCCGTCCCATCAATGATTGTGAGGTGATTGTACGGAGTTTCCATTTCATGTCAGCGTTTATCTGCCAACGTAACCAACCACTCAGGTACGCACAATTCCAATCCATTTCCCACCTCTTACCTCTTAATCAAACCTATTTTTTAATTGTAACCCTAACCCTAAACCTAATTCTAAGCCCGATTCTCCTCATTTCCTGCTTCTTCTGATTTGGTTATTCTGAAAATGCTTTCCTTAGCTGCATTTTCGATTCACTCGCTGTCTTTCTATTGAATGCTACGTTTCGTTCTATATGCCTTGGTATTGACTTGACAGGTAGTTAGAGAATGTGTTGACTTCAAGGCCATGGCTGATTTTGTTGCTTCAGTGTCATCTCGTGTCAAGCTTAATCTGATTCCCACTTCGCATTTTAGATCGCCTAACCGGTATTTTTTCATCTTGGTTTCTCTTGAATTCCTTTAATTTTGATATTTTCTCCAGTTTTCTTTAAGTTACTAATAGATCAATTCCGAAGATTGGGATTGTCTGCATTTGAAAGCTTTCGTCTATTTTTATTTTAGTGGCAACTGTTTACCAGAAGCTCATTATATGTGTTGCCGCTTAAAATGAAAAGGAAAAATCCAAATATGACGTGCTGTGTTCTGCCTTTATTTACTTATTGTGCCGTTGGCAATGATAAGACATGACAGGAGCACTCACTAATCGACATACTCCTTTAGTGTGCATTATGTCTGGACTTTGACTACAATACCTTTTTTGTCATGGTAGCAACTGGTTGAATCGTATCCGGTGTTTGTTTTGGTGACAGAATTTTATTCCTAGGAAGCTGTAAAGATGTAAACTCCCCTCCTCATAGAGTACTCGGCACTAGACGCTCATCTTTGAAAGCAGGTCCTTATATCAAGGGAACCTCATCGAGGCATGGTTGCTTGGGATCTCTGGTGGACCCTGATGGTGTCACAGCATCAGATTTGATTGCTATTAGTGATCAGTTGCTTCTAGTGGCCAGTATAGCACTCACGTATATGGCAGGAGTCCTTCCTGTTAAAAGGTCTCATTTCACTTTGGCGAATATATTGGATGACAACATGGTTCGTGAAAATGCAACAACGTCTTCTGGTAGGTAAGGGTAAGGAGATCAAAAATTTAATTTTGATTTTTTCCCCATATATATCACTTTTTTCTTTTCTGAAGATAAGAATGCAATGGCATCTTTTGTTTATTCTTTTCTTATGGATGTGGAAACTTATTTTCACTTTTGCAGTACTAAGAAGAGTGACGAACATGTTTGTCCATATAATGCTTGGGATGCAGTAAAGGGAAAACTTATGGATTCTCTTGATATTATTGAACACAAGAACAATCTGGGAAACAGATCACTCGAAATTGAGAAACAGGCCAAGCAACCACTGAGTTTATATGCTGTATCTGAGGGTCCCAAGCTGCGATTACTTTGGGCATCTTTTAAGCAACTCGAGGATGAGGCAGGCGCTGTTACCATTTTCTTCATGTCTTTTCTTTTTGTTTTTTGGTTTGAGTCTATTATCTTGTGATGATAATTTGAAAGCCAAAGGAACATCAAAATCACTTTATCTAAATATGCTAGTTTTTGAGATAGTTTGGTAGGAGGATCCCAACAGTTTCTGGAAACAAAACCAGAGCAGTGGTGATTGAAGTGACTCTTTCAGTTGTAATTAGCTGCATGATTTGGATCTTGCATATAGGTATACAGGTTGCAACTATTGAAATAAAGAATATTATATTTTCTAGGGTCACTTTGAAAATGTGCTATTCCATGTGATAAAAATATTTGGTGGGCAGCTTGTGTTTTTTTTCACTGATAGTGTTATTTATTTACTGAAATCATCCTAACATATCTCTATTGTCTAGCATATATTTTACTCTTATCCAGTGGCATGATTCAATGTCCATAATGAGAAAAATGGCCTTTTTCTACAACCAAGTGATTTTTAGTTTGAGGTGTCAAAGAAACTGATTCATTGTTGAGAAAAGAGAGGGATAAAACTAGAATAGATATATATGTCTGTGAATTCCTATCTACCATTAGGTAATGGCTTTTATTGTGAATGTGATTGACATTGACTCTTGAGTTCTAAAAGTTTGGAATTTGACGTTTTTATATATTCTAATTTGCCATAGTAAAAAGAGTGTCAGAACAAGATATTGCAGGACTTAAAAAGATTTTGGCCAAGGAATTTCAAGACTTTTTGATTATTGTAATCATACATTCTGTTACCATTCATTAGCATTTGGAAATTAATGTTGTCATTTTTTTTGCAGGTGAACACTGTTTTAGCCGATTGCAATACTCTTAATTTGGATGATTGGTTGACAATTTTTCCTGATATTGTTCGAAAATCTTATAACCATGTATGCATAGCTTGGCTATTAGAGGAATTCCGTCTTGAAAACAAGGAATTAGACGAGGTATTCATTGGAAAAGACTGATAAATTTCTTTTATGAGTTTTTTAAGATGACGACTATTTATGAGCTCTCTTTTCCATCCATCCCATTATATTTATTTTCAGGCAATCATCTCATTGATGATCCAGAAGTTAAAGGGAGATGAAACTGTTCTAAGGAATATAAGAAAGTCAGGCAAGGAAGACCTTTATGCTGAACTATTATACTTTCTCAGATACGGTACTCTCAGGTAAATTTGGTCATAATAATCTTGTTTCTCTCTTCTGAAACTTGTTAAAATGCTTGTATACTCATATTTAAATGTATGCAAGGATTATCGAGAATCTAAGATATAACATGTTTTGCAACTCTGAGTGTTGTTGCATGACATGGTTTCACAATATCTTATTACCATTTTATTTGTTTAGATTATGGAAATCCCTTTTTCTCATCTATTTGATTTTTTTCAAGATAGTTGTTGTAGATAGTTTTTGTGGTGGACTCGCTAAATTTATCAAGACTCATTAATGAATTAAAGAAACAGATGTCAATAGGGATATCATTTTTTCATGACATGCTGGCATGTAAACTTCATCAACATATTTTTTCCAAACTTAACCATGTCATGCTTGATATAGCATGTCACCTTGCACTGACAACCCAGCACAATTTGAATCTTCACGTAAACAATTAAATCAGGGGTCTGTTGGGGCAAAGTAAAAGCATTGGAGTTTTTTGGTGTCCCGGGCTTTTCTGTGCATTGATCCAGAAGTTCATTTTCGATAACATTTTGTAACCAACCTAAGCTTGAGTTATTGTTGCCATCTTCTAAACCACTACCTTTCCTTAAGCAGGAAGAGTTCTTATGGTCAGAGCTTGTTTTCTTTGCATGGAGATTCCATATTGGAAGATTTGGTGATTAATCTTGCAGAAGGTGTAGCCAGTGTTTATTTGGAGCTTATTTCTGTTGATGGGAACTTGTCAAATGAAATGGATGACCTGGGCTTGATCATGTGTAATTTGTCAACTCGAGCTCTACAAAGACTGCGGAATGAGGTACATTAGTTTTTCTAATTCCATAAGCCTACATTATTTTTTAGTTGCCTGTTATGCAGAAATTGGTTGATTGACCAGAATGATAGAATTTCTCTTGTTGTTGCACTTCTTTCTTGTTTAATTACTGTAAATTGCTCCTTGTTTCAGTTTTTGTTACTAATTTCAGTCAGTTTTCCAAATATCCGAGCATATGCATATAGCTACTTGAAGGTTAACTGTCAAAGTCAGATGGAAACTTTTATTTGCCATCAAATAGTCTTCATTTCCCTGTTACATTTCAACTGCGCCGTGCAATAGTTGCTGGCAAGAATTGTGGCTCATATCAATTTCAGTATAGAATGGACTTGGTGATTCATGCAATCTTCACGGGATTCCTCTATCACATTTCAGTTGTGCTGTATGGTGAATGATAGAGAGAATTATGTCTCATATATCAATTCTAGTAATAAAATGAACTTGGTAGTATGTGAAATGTTCGCAAAATTCTTTTTCTTTGATGCAAAAATTACACTCATCGAACTTTTGTCTGCTTTAGTGCTTGATCATAGGAATAGTACACTTTTTTTTTTTTACTGAATGGAGTTTTCTTTCACACATTCTAATGATGCAACAGAGATTCAGTTGATCGAATGAGGGAAGTGAATGGATGACTTCCTGGGATCCTCAAGGAATAATTCATGCATTCTTTAGACATATTCTATACTTTTTTTCTCAGGCTCCTTGTTTAGGGTGTGAGAAAGAAAATAGTAGATTTTTTTATTTCAAAAAAAATCTGTTTATGTAAGTTAGAGATTGAACTTTTGTTGTTTGTTCATCTATTTATGATGCATATGTCACTTTGGTCACAAATATTGTTAATATCTTAAACTTTTCGGCTGTAGGTGTCTTTGAATCAATGGTTATATCAAAATGTGGAAGCAGTTGTGTCAATGTATGAGGATCGATTTGATCTATGCACTCTGCAGTCCGTGATAATTGAAGAATCAAGACAGACTCAGGCTGAAGAAAATTTTAGTTGGTGGAATAAGCTTACTCAGCGACGACGTGGAACATTGCATTCATCATTATCCTATTTTGTCATAAGCCAGCTCTCTGTACCTGTAAAAAGGACCAAGGAGTTAAGGGCATTGTCAGGGTGGTATGTCTTCTTCTCCTTGATCACCAATCTTCTCTCTTTATCTTGTGTATGAAATAAACAATGTCCACTAGTTTGATGTGAAACTGTGGATTCTCATTTGCTATATGTAGCCATTATGTGTAAACCTATTACTCTTATATGTATTTTTACATCTCAAGTTAACTTTAATGGTTTGATCTTCAAATTGTTGATCTTTCTTACACCACGTTTGATCTTTTAAAAATAGTTATATGAGATCAAACGAGGTGGTGACTTAGTGAAGTTGTTCAACGGGTGTAACTATGCTTCTGTTGTAGCTGTATTTTTAAAATCTATTCTTAGATTATAGGAAAGAGATCTGTTTGAGTAGCTAATTAAAGTAAATTTCATGTTGTAAAATTTTGTAGAAGGATAATTTTTTCAGAGTAATCAGTGTATTAATATGCTGATTTGTACATGGTTTTTCAGCCTACAGCTAACAATGATGGTGCCATTAGGCCATGAGTTTGGATGGTAGGGCAGATTTGTCACAATTAGGCTAATGCTTCTGAATTTGGGTTAATGCCTTGTCAAATAAAGGATTAGAGCATTAGAGCATTCTGGGAATTGGATATGTAGCATACATTAAATATAGGGCGAGGCCTAGAAGTTGTCTTGCTTGCACTTGTGCATCCAATGATGCCATTGCTGTCCTTTTCTCCCTTCCCCCCTCCTTCCGCTTCTTCCCTCCTCTCTCGCTGTCATTCCTGTTGTCCAGTTCTGCTAATCTGCATTGGAACTATTGAATTACAATTATATCTACCTCCAACAAAGAGAACAGATTTTTTTTCCCTCATATGGCTGGCTCGCCAACTGGAACTTTTTGATGTCAACTTCCATCTTATCTTGCTATTTTCTTCAACTGCTGCATTCTTCCTTTACTACATGTTATCATGGGCTGAAATATTCTTTTGGTACTTTCTAAATCATCTTTAATCGTTTTGCAGGAGATACTACTTCAGTTTATACCTCGAGTTATCTGATATCACCATGCCATTGATTAGAGCTGTCATTGACAAAGTTAGTAGTGCCATCTCATTTTTTCTAGTTTCCTTGATTGGAAGATCGTTAGGGCTTATCTATACTGGAATTAGGCAGTCCCTGCGATGGAAGTGAGATGTTCAAGGACTCGTGGGTGCGTTCTTGGTTTTCATCACAATTTTGTTTCTCCATGTTTTTTCGTTTGATGTAACAGCAGCTACAAGAATATATGACTTTTTGAAGTCAGAATTGAAACATTCATTCTTTCCTGAGCTGCCTGAGGCTTCTGGTAAATGTTTAGTTGATAAGTCCCAGCAGCTTCATCTATTTGCTGTGAAATTGATGATCCTACATGGACTTTATACGCATGCCACATAAATCATATTGCAAGTATCCATTAATGCGTCGAAGCACTGAAATTAGCAGGCAGAGTGGGATGGGGCACACTCCTTGAATGATGCGGTCTTTAAATTAAAGAAGAGGAGGAGACAGGTATTTACATTATTTGTACCGCATTTTTGAAAATGTTTACACTTTACATTGAAGCCTGGGATTGTGACTTTCTGGAGGGAACAAGGGCATGTTAGATTGCTAGGCAATTTAGGCCTATGGGGGCCCTTTTACATGTGGGTTTCTTCTGGATATCACAACTAATCATTGACTTTTATCTGTCGAGAGTCTAGTTCATATCTAGGGGCTTGCAGTAGTTACTACAAATTTGGGAAAATTTCCTAGACTAAAGCTCCTTGTCCTAGTCTATGGCATTTTTTAGGTTTGTGAATTTCATCAAGTTATATACAATGCATGAATTTTTGAAATTCTTATAATTTTAATTTGCATTGTTTGATTAAAAAGTAAAAAACTCGTAAATTTAAAGAACATTTGCTGTCATAAAATATCATCTACTGCAGTTCTTCAGTAAGATTTTCCCTTCATGCGGGTGTTTACATTCTTTCACTATTAGAAAACTGAAACATATCAGGATATCTAAAAGCTTCATGTATTGTACAACATGACAAAGCTTAAGATTGCAAAAAATGAACATGGCAGGCGTTGGTCATGGTGCACTGCAATCAAGTCCTAATGAAATACTAAGCCACCGGATGATTATGTTGGCTGATTTTCTTTTGGATTTAGCAAGGGATGACCCGTTTTCCTTGATCCTCATTTGAGAAAAATGGTGGGAACAGAGACATGAGAAAATGATGGAAACAAATCAGAAAATACATTTCAAAGGAAATTGCAGAAAAAGCAAAAGTCCTAATCAGAAGATAATCCTTGTGCCCTACCATCTTTACATGATTTATCTCTTTCCCAAAGAAACTTCTTATTAATACATTAATAAGTATTCATGGTGTCCACATCTTTCTCGTTCTTTTCTTTTCTTTTCTTTTTTTCATAAAGCAACGTTTTCACTTTGATGTTTACGCTTTTATGCTGCCCTAATTATAACTAGCCATTTATTATTTCGATGTCTTTACTAACTCCACTTCCCTGATTTTGTGGCTTAATTAAGGTTTTCCCGTTGTCTTTATTGCAAAACCCTAACAAGAATTGCAACCATTAGAGTTTTGATATGATAATGCAATTCTCATGCTTCCATCCTCATATTTTATCCCATACTCGATCGGGTATAAACCCTTCAACTCAAATATACATGTGATGATGCGTTATCGATAATGAACATAAATATCGTAGAAATTTCCATTTACGTATTGTACTCTTATTCACTAGTACCAAATTTTCTTATTTTGGATTATAGTGAAGTAGCATACGTCAACTTAGAAACCATCCTTAATCAATTAAGCATTTAGGAAAATGCACAAAATAACATTATTCTCGTGTGTGTGTGTGTGTGTGTGTACATATATGTATGTATGTATTGTCCTTTGAGCTGAACAAACTTGACAAAACAAAAGTGGAAAAAAGGCACAATTGAAAGGAAGGATGATGCAGCAGCAGCAGCAGCATCACCATCCAAACCAAAGAAAAGTCTACCATTTTTAAAAAAAAAAATAACAAATAGAAAAGCAAAAAAGAGTGGGGGCGTGGAATGCAATGTTTAATAAGAATGCTTTTCTTCACCTTTTAACGTTCCATAATTACAGAATTATTAATTTTTTTTAATCGTAATTATTACCATTTCTACTTGTATAGTGTGTGCATGAGTGGGTGTGGACCATTTATTTGATCTTGTCCCCTTTCATTTCTTTATATTTCAATATCCTTTTCATTTTTGGCTACTGACAATGGACCCTTCCACCTGAAATTGCCACTCAGCTCGATCAAACCATGTTCATATTAACTATTTATGGTGAATGTTGAGGTTTGTTTGGTTTGATGGAATTTGAATGAATAAATTTAAATATTTTATAGATTTATAAAATTTTATTGTTTGATTATTAAAAAATGAAAATAATTTGTATAATGTTGAATTCTCTCGTAAACATGAATTCCGTTATTTTGATGGAATTCAAATTCTTATCTAGGAAGTGGGTTTTCCAAATTTTATTATTTTTTATTTAGGGAATGTGATTTATTTAATTTTATTATAATAATACAATTAAAATCTATGAATTTCATATTTTCAACTAAACAAATACGTTTAAAATTTCATTGATTTTAAAAATGATGGATTTAAATTTTATATAATTTAAAAATAATAATAAGATAAATTATGGGAACATGTTATATCATATATAATGTTATAGTGTAATATATTTTAAATATTTGATATCATATTAAATAAAATTATTCAAGTCTAATAAATATTTGATATAAATTTTAGATTTTTTACTATAAATATTTATGGCAATTTCATTATCAGAATTCAAACAAAAGATGATAATACATGAAAAAAAAAACTGAAGATAAAATATTGACTTTATTTAAAGGACAAAGAACATTTTGTTAGGGTGATTGTTTCTTGTTGGGATCAATAATGGTTGAAGAATTTGGTATGCTTTGCTCAATCACATGCAAATAATGGATCAAAAATAAGAGTTAAAATGGATTTGGATGTCAAATCAGGCAGATATGAGGCAGTAACAAAGTCAATCAAGTTAATTTGGATTATGTGAACAAATCATGGATGATGTCTACATATAATTTATTAGTTGCATAAACTTGCACGTAATATGGCGAAATTTTCAAAAACTATCCAAAGTGGTATATGTTTACTTGAAAAATTGAAAATCTAAAGTTGTCTACCAAAAAGAGAGGGATCCCTTGCAAACAAGCAATCCTAATATATATATATATATATATATACATACCATTTGAGTGAATTATGAGAAGAAACCATACAATTCTTGTCTTTTTGGGTTACCTTCTTTACAAACTTTATGCATCTTATCTTTTGACCACTACTTCATATTATTATCTCACAATTCAATCTTCCTTTTTTCTTCTTTCTTCTTTTTTTTTTTTTGTGTGTAAATCCATCGCCTCGAGCAATCAACTTTGTTTCCTTCCATCCCCTTATTATATTTGACCCTTCTTTTTATATATATATATATATAAGTTTTCATTAAAACCCATAAAGTTAACATCCTCAAATCAATTTCATATGAACATGACATAAAATTTAAATAAGTTAATTATTTATAATATCAGGAAAACGGGATTCTCCCCAGAATATTTTTATGTTAAAGTTTGGATGAGAGAATAATATGATTCATTGGCATGTAATTAAGAGGTAAGAGATGCCTAAATTACCTAAAAGAAATCAAACAATGGTGGTACGTAGCATGCCCTATCACCATAGCTCTCTACCATTTTCCTTTTTTTTAATGTCTCAATGCCCCAAAGTAGCCCATACCCTCCATTTTTATACATTATGTTTAGCTCAATTTTAGCTAATCATTATTTTTAAATAATGAAGTAATTAAATAAAATTAAAACTCATAATCATTAAAATAACTATCATTAATTTTAAAAATATAAAAAAATTATAACCAATCAAGTCTTTTTTCATTTTCATTTAATTCATATTTCTAATTTAGTTCGAGAAGAATGGATTTGAAGTTAAAACAACCAGGAGGAGGGTTATGGTATTTGGGTTGTCATCGATTAAAATTTTAAATGAACGATGATAGATAAAAATGAATTTAAATAGTAATAAAAGATTAAAAGAGAATCAAAAGAATGACGAGACTCCCTTCATGACTTTAAACCATGCATAATTCATAATTTTAATTCCCATATGCATAAAATGCTAATTAAATGATTCTCTATTTTTATATATTTTTCTATACGATACTTTTTAACAGAATATGATCGATTAGATTCGATCCAATACATAAGCCATCGACGTGAAATACATTTGAATGAGATTTCCATATGCCAAGAAGAACTAACTAACAATTCGATTGAGTGTCTACTCATTTTGTTCATTCAGAATTTCTCTGATACGTTAATGGCAAAAAAGAAAAGAAAAGATCTGATGGTAAAATGAGAGACAAAGTGCATTTGGATTTAGAGGCCCCTCATCTCCCCTTTCTCCTTCATAACTACCGGCACATTTTGATAAATAAATCCAAGACTGCGGAACCCATTTCATTCGGTTCGATTTATTTACCGATATTTTTTTTAATTTTTAAAATTAAATTAAATCAAATTAATTTAAATGAAAAGGTGGGAGAGAAGTTGATGGGAGGCATTTGTAATCTGACAAAGGCGACCCTACAACGTTATTGAAGGTTGATTACAGCTCAACTAAAACTATACTAAATCTTTCTGCCTTTTCCCATCTACCCTTTATTCTATCCCCTATTTATAATACATACATATATTTGTGCATACATGATTCCTGCCTTATAGATTGCTCCACATGCTTGAAAATTGTTCCATATATTATGCACCGCACGTGCATAGATTTTATCCCTTAATTCAATACACTTTGACTAGTTATTTTTATATTTTTTAAATTATATGAAATCATATATCATCCAATCATAATGACTATAATTTTTTAATTTTTTAATTTTAAAATTTAAAAATAAAGTAATTTATATATGAATCTTTTAAATCTTTAAACAAAAATATCATGAGTGCCTTAATAAAGCAATTTATTAATCTTATCAATTGTAATTCTTGTAAGTGATATTATTTCCAATATATATATATATATATATATATTTGTTTATAATTCATGCAGTATTCCTTTTTTTAAAAAAATAATAATAAAGGATTAGTATATATTCAAAGCGATTAACTTTTAAGTGGGGCCTTGTTCATGATTTGATAAAGTAATTTAGACTACTTGCCTTGATTTCTATTGATTATAATCTTTTTTATATTTCAATAAATATGAGAAATTACATTAAAAAAGATTTTAATTATTTAATAAAAATGAATAATGAATATTTAATTGTATTATACTTCACTTTACCACAAATATATATGCAAGTGGGAAAAGAATAAGAAAGAAATGGTTGAATTGGAAGCAATAATTATATGCTTTAAGTACATATGATTTCTCCCTTTTTCAAATTCTATTCCTATCTCAATTTGAGGTATAATCTTGTCTAAAGCATAACATCCAAATATTCAATACACCAATCAAAATAAAGGTTTCTACTTGTTTGCCATGTTTATATATATATATATATATATATATATATATTTAACTAATCATGCATATGATGATGATGCAACTATATATATATATATAATCTCATAACATTATGTAGAGTTAAATATTTAGTTAATGATTTTTCTTGAAAATCTGATTTAGTGAATTAAGATCGAATCATACTTGACATGTTACGATCTTTGTCACAAAAAAAAAGAGTAATATATTCACAAATTTATTCACTTAGAGTTTAAAAGGTTTTTAATTAATTCTATTTATTTTAAAATAAAGTAAAATTTGATAATTCAATAAATATTCATAATTGTTAATAATATTATTAAATAACAAAATACATATATAATAATAATTATAATATGAGAATTAGTATATATGGTTATAGTAAACTATTGTAGTAGGAGAATGACATATTGATGATTTAGGATATGATGAAATTGCCTTTTTCAGCCTTTTACCAACATGTCATAAAACATTTATGTTTTTCTTTTCGTTTTTTTTTTTAAAAAAGAATTTTACAACTTATTTAAATAAAGAAAAATACTTTTTCTAAAAAAAATAATAAAATATTTGATCTATAGAAACAAAATGCATTAATTGGGAGGGATTGCATGAAAGGAAGAAATTTGGACAAAGGGGAGGTGGGTGGGAAGCTTACTTCATTCATTTCCCGTCAATCCATCCAATTAGTATGGTGTCTCATTGAATCAATTATAGCACCTTACTAGCTTTTAGTCACCCTTTCTACATCTATAATTTCCCCATTTAATCATCTTGAGCAACTACTTATTTCCTCCATGCTCTAGCAATTAAAATCAATTCATCATATCGATTATAAACACCAGAGATAATATACATAAGAAATGCCTTTTAGATTATGTATACATAAAATTGTACGATTGGATAATTTCAATATTGTACATATTTTAAAATTTATTTCATAAATCCTTCAACACTAAGCGTGTATATTTTAAAAAAATTCTGAAATAACGATAATAAAACATACTGGAAAAATTTTATGTTTGATTACCGAGATCATAATCAAATTAGATCATTATAATAAAAAGGGTTAAAATTTTAATTTTTAAAATTAAAATAAATGTATATTTAATAATTTTTAGTTTTTTGAATTAAATCAATTTGATTTTATGATTTCTTACTTTTTAGTTAATTTAATTAATATTTTTTGTTATTCAAATTAAAAATTAATCAAAATCAAACTAAATAAATATCGAAAAAAAATCAAGTAAAATTGAATTAAACCAATTTAGTGAAATCAATTTTCAATTTTAAACACTCAAAGCTCTTCCCTACAAGTAAAAAAGAAGGGGGAAAAACTCAAAAAAGTAAAAAAAAAAAAAAAAAAACACAAGTAAAAAAAAAAAACCCCATGGCTAGAGTTTATAGAACCAAATGAAACCTGCAAGGGATCATCAATTTCCAGAAATGTAATGCAGAAAGATTAGAATCCACAATCCTTACTCAAGCAAAAACTCAACTCGATCTTATACTCAAACAAGAACTCAACTCGATCTAAGTTTTTACATGAGAATTTTAATGTGTAGATTTTTATGGAAATATACATAAATTTTTAGATAAAATCTTAGAAATAACTCAATATTTTTATTAAATAAAATTTTTTATTCACAGTACTTATTTCGATGTAACTCTATAAAAAATTATATACGTCTTAGAAATACCAAGTCATTGCATTATTATATATAACGAGATTAAAAATCATATGAAATAATAATAATTAATTTGTGTTTAGACTAGCCTACCTTATATATATAAAATCAAATCAATGCATCCACAATTAAATTGGAAAAATCATAAAAAACAAATTAGTCATCAGTAAATTTTAAATGGTAATATTTATTAATTTATTTATATTTAATTGTTGATTTTGATTATTTATATTGATTATCATTAAAATCATTTATCAGTATAATATTATATATCAAAATATTATTGAGAATTATTCAATGAATAAGTAGTTAGAATTTTTATTTATTTATTAAAAACTAATGATAGTAAGAAAGATAAATGATTTTATTTTTTTATATTTTAAAATGAATAATTAAAAATAAAAGGAGTAATTAATTACTATGGATTTGTCCACTCATTCTTACTTGGAAGTTGATGAAGTCAACCACAATTTTCTTTTTAAATTATAACTCCATTTTCTTCCTGATTGTCTCTCCTTCTTCTTTCTTGTCTACCTAATCATCTTCTACTTTACTCTTGACAACAACAAATCATATATATATATATATATAAATGAATAATTCATATTTTTAGTTAATTTAAATTTATTATTTATAAATTTGAAATATTATTTTTTATTATTTATATAAATTTTTATATTAATATTAATAAGTAAGATGAATATTTTATAATTAACAAAAATCAACTTTAATTTTAAATTCTCTACTTCGATTTTTGGTTTTACCTGAACTAAGAAGTCTTAAAGAGATTGACAATATACTTAAAAAGTTATTTATTAATATTATATATTTTATTTTCTTATTAAGATTTATATAATTATATATCAAATAAAGATTTCATCTCTACATTCATTCTTAATCTTTGTGCATCATATTTTTTTATAAATACAATATTAAAATTTTTAAGATTTAAAAAAAATTAAAATCCAATATACAATGATGAGTTATGATGAAATAAATATTTCAATAGATATTTACGTTTTAAAGTTATTAATATAGAATGATCGGATAGTTCTCTGATCGGCCCAAGCAAAAAACAATATTATTTATCAAAATAGAATTTATTGGGAAGTATAAGATTATATATATATATATATATATATATATACATAGAGGTAGTGGGACCAATGTATGAGGCATAATGGTAAGACATGCATGTAGATGTTTTGGACAGATTCACCATGAAGGAAGCAGCAATGTGTTCGATTTTAGAAAAGAGAATTGGATGCTTTGCTTTTTCTTCTGTCTTTTCCTATTTTCAATTTTAACCCCATTATTATTATTTATTTATTTATTTCAATTTTAGTTCATTCCTTTGATTTCCTTTTAGACCAAGTCTCTTCTTTCAGGCGTTTTCTCTTGCTTTTTCTCCATCTTTCTGCTTTCCTAGTTTTCCTAGAAAACTCCATATCCTCATTTTTATCAGTATTCTTCATATTTTAACTCACTTCCTCATAATGTTCATCCTCTTATTTTCTTCTTTTGAATATATTGAAATTATTTTTCAAGTTTCCCTTCGGTAGAGAAATTGTAAAATATGCATAATGCAATACAATTCCATCAAATATATTGCACAGCTCAGACATTTGAAGATACAAATTCTTTAACCAAGAAGAGCCTTTGTTTGGTTTAAAATGGATTAATTATTACAATAATCAATAATATAGAATTCATATATTTTGATATGAGTTTCAAGTCGAATAACTTATATATGAATTAGGATGATAATTTGAATTAATATATTAATCTATATATAACAGATTTAGAATTGATTTAATCATAAATTAAAATTTTAACTATATTATAAACCTGAATTTAAACTCCATCTTGATATGAATTTAACATACGTAAACTCAACATGATTAATTTATGGATATCCTAACACATTTGACATAAAATAATTTATATAATATGAATAATTAAAAAAAATTTAAAAAATATAAATTTAAAGAAAATTAATAAATTAATAAATGAACTGATAATATAATTTGAATTTTACTATAAAAGGTTGAACCCAAATCCTGTGAGTAAGAGAAAAAAAAAAGGCTGGAGAATAAGATAAAAAAAGAAAAAAAGGATGAATAGTAATATGGGAAGTTAGGGTTGTGGAAGTCAAAGAAAGATTTCTTGGGGAATCGGCCAAGGAAGAAAAAGCCACCACCTCTTTCTATTTGGTGACATTGTCTTTACCTTTCAAGATTCTTTATTATTTGATTTACATTATGGCCCCCTTCCTTTATTATTTCTCTCTAACACCTTTTCATTAATCATACATTATTCTCTTACTGTTTTTTTTTTTTAAAAAAATTATTCATCTTCATAATTTAATTTTATTATTAATAATAGGATTTTGAACTTTCATTTAATTAAAGGTCATTTTTTAACATGTGGGTTTTATGCACGTATATTTTTACTTTACTGCTGGAAAATCTTACATAGATAGAAAAAATACGAGAAATTTAAATGATTTATAAGTGAAATAGATTAATATTGATGTAAAATGTATAACAATCTCATTAGATTTAAAGTTACTCGACTCAACGTTTAATTCATAGAGTTGAAAAAAATGGAAATAGTAAGTAGAAGGAGGAAATGAAATAATAAAGAGTAAGCAGAAATCAAGGGGGGTGGGTGGTCAATGGGCAAAGTGATTGCAGCACCTTTCACATATAGGATAAGTTGCTTCTTTTGTTCTTGAAGAAAAAAGTAATTTAAAGAAACATGAACAATATAATGTGTATCGAATTTTAAAACTCCCTTTCCACTAGCTTTTGCTGAAGCTTCTTCTCCTCCTACCCCTTTCTTCTTCTTTTTCCTCAGAATCCTCTCCTTCTTCTTCTTAGCCTTGGTGCTGGTTAATGGATATTGAACCCTTCTGGGCTCTTGGGGGGTGGTTTCTTTTTTCTATTTGCATGGCAACACCAAAAACACAGTCACCATCATCATCATCGTTTGCTCAAAACTACCACGTTAAATCCCACCATCATTTCTTTCTTTTCTTGATTACGCTTTTCTTCATTTTTCTTTTGGTTCTCATTAGCCCTTCTGCTACTGCTACCATATCCATCACCAATAACCCATCCACTGCTATACCCTCCTCAATTTCTGTCAAAAGGCTTCTCTTGGAATCTTCACCAACAAGCCCTGCTTCTAATACCATGAACTTGCACCCAAAACATAGTTCGCAGAAGGGGCGTACTTCCTCTCCATCTAAATCCAAGGGTTCGGGATTCCGAGCCGAGGCTCATGAAGTTCCAAGTGGACCAAACCCTATATCAAACAGGTAAGTGTTTTTTTTTTTTTGTTAAAAAAAGGGACAATTTGCACCACCACCACCACCACCACCACGACGTACGACGGCAGTTGATGATGATCAGATGCATGCGATAAGAGAGTTGTAACGGTGAATTTATTGTGAATTTGTCATCTTTATATGGTTATAGTTTTTAGACGTTGATCAATTAATACTGCTTGTCCTCAGTGAGGAGTTTGTTAAGTTTGCTGTGTTATGTCATCATCCTTGAGACTTCTTTTTCTATTTTTTTTTCTGTTATTTTATTGGGGGGGTGAAAGAGTTATTTCTTACTAGAAATATTGTATAGCAAGAGCAAGACACTTTATTTTCATATATAAATATATATATATATATATATATATATATATATAT
>CANYBF010362412.1:0-24748 GCA_948192965.1 Dalechampia spathulata
ATGATTAATTATATAATGATTTATTAATTTAAAGAAATATATTTAAAAAAAGGGGCATTTAGAATAGTTACAGGATTTTATAAAATCCTGAAATGTTATGAAATTATTGATATTGGTTATGAATATGTTATAGACGTGTTACGATAATGAAATGATATTAGTTGTGTAACTATATTTGATTAATATACATGACATATGATTACATTATTTAGAAATAATTCAAAAAGAATTATAAATCCAAGGATAAATAGATGATACGTATACATATGGAAATACATTAGACACAATAATGACATTAAGTGAAGGATTATCCAAATACGATACAGAATCTAATAAATATTGATATACATAAGGGTGATATCTAGAAGTAAAATTCTAAATGGTTATATGCTAGTGCTATTGAAATAATGCTATGGTTTAAATGATCTGTCTTTTATATAAAACAACTGATTATATTTAGTATATTCTGTTTAAGCACCACTGAGTGATATACTTAGCGTTCGTTATTTGATGGATGTAGGTTAATAAATGATGAAAAGCATGGATTCCCAAAGCACCAATTTAGCAGAGGTCTCTTCAAAGGCAAGGGCTTGGAAGAGTTCAAAGTTCTAATTAAAGTAATTAAGAAATTTTAAGTAACATTAAAAGTAGTAAATGTAAGAATGTAATTGGGGACAAACACTTCCGTAAGATTTTGTAAAAAAAAAAAAATTCACGTATCCCTTATAGAGTAATTAGTGGTTTCCATTTATTAGAGATTATTAATTATTCTACGGGAGCATGTAGCACCTCAGAAAGGCATGACATCAAAAGGTTTGATAATATTATCCATAGTGATAATGTATGTGCTTTTTGTGCTATTTCATTACACCCTCCATAGTCAAGCATGCATGACTTGGAGCAAGTTATTGAATTAACGACCTCTTAGGAAGTTCTTAAGAAACATGTTAAAGTTTGACATGTTGGGAAGGTCTCATCATTATGTTATGGAGGCAGTCATCAAAGTATAAAAGTGTTTTAATTAGATTATAAAACAAAAGAAGTACTAATGTTATTAGGCACTAATGTAAGGAGCTTATGGTAATTCACTCATTTTTTTTAATGACATTAAATGATTAATGAAAAAACATTAATTTATCTTCATTTATTACTATTTCAAACATGTTTAGTATTAATTGAAAGTGGGTTTGATGGAATGTAAATTTTGAGTTATTACCATGTTATAGGATTTAAAATCAAGAAATGATCTAAGTGTATTGAGTTTCAAATTATGTGTTTTTATGCAAATGTATTTTGGATATGAAAAATGACAAATTACATGTAGATATGAAAGGTCTGAAAATGAATTTATATCCTACATATGTATTTGGTTAAGTTATGATAATGAAAATACACCTATGCATGTATAACATAGTCATAGGGCTAGTAACCTCCCTTGTGATTTACCACTACCTAAATGAGTTTCAAGTGAAATGTTATTTGAGACCCCTTTATATACATAGGCTTGAAAAATTCTAGAGTTAATTTTGATTTTCTAAGTTGAAAATCCTATTTTAAATAGTAAGTGTTCAAAAAGAAAATGATTTGAAAATATGTTATAAAATGGTTTGAACATGAAGCACTTTAACAATGATTATATTAAGAATAAAATTCTAGTTATAACCTTATTTTTATTTAAAAATGAACTTCAATTCATATTCTTTGATTCTAACATCCATTATTTTTGCATAATTATTTATACATTAGTATGATTAATTTGCTACATTTGAATTAATTTTTAATACATGTAGGATAATTTCTATCGATGGTACAAACTTAATTTAAACAATTGTTAAATTAATGGTGACAAGTTATCACATATTAGAACAAGCATATTGAAATAAAATACATAAATAAAGGGGTTAATAGTAAGAGTATTAAATATAATTAAATGTAAGATATAATTCGATGATTAAATGATTTAGTTAAGGGAGATCAATTATATATGCCATATATACGACAAGGTTTATCTCTTAATTAATAAATCATTTTATCTAGTGGTAATTAAGGTGATGAAGTTATATATGGATGGATTATTTAAAAATTAAAGGGTTCTAAGAGGGGTTTCTTTTGCATAATTTGTAAACTCTTAAGAGGATAGTTAGGTTTGGTTTAAAATAATAAGGAACTTTGAATTGCTTGGTTCAAGGGAAATTCGATAATTAAAAGGGAGGAAGCTGTCGATTAAGCAAGTAGCCATTTTCCTTAGTTTGGTAAGTTAAATACTTATATATGTGTGTATAAGAATGATGATGCATGTATATTTTTATATATAATAACAAAAGGGGGTTTGGGAGAAAGAATTATATTTATGCACATAAAAAGTTTAAGGGGGATTGTTTGATTTGTTAACAATAAAATATGGTTAGTTTCAATAATATAACCTATCTAATTAACTTATGGAAGAGGTTTTTCTTTATGTAATTTGATTGTTGTCATGTATGGTAAATGTTGACACTGCATTTGCGCCCCTTACATGTGCATGTGTAGTTTCCTTTTTTGGACAAGTATTACGACTTATTCCTTATTAGGACAGCTTGATACAAGTTCTTGTTCCCAAGATTAAGTTGCATACATGGGTTTTATGCCATCATATGTCATTTAGGTTTACTGTAAGACCGTCGTTTGGCCTATGTAAGGTGGCACCCTTAGTAGGCCTCCCTACACGTGCATGCTTAAATGCCCTTTTTAGGCACATATTGTAACTTGTTTCCTTATTGGCATAGCTTGATAAAAGTTCCCATTCCTAAGATTAAGTTGCATACATGAACTTTATGCACTCACATAGCATTTGGGCCTATAGTATACCTACAGTTTGGCCCATGCAAGCTAGCACCCTTAAATGGCTTCTAACTAGCATAGTTGGGGGAAGGGGACTTTATCCCATTTGCTGACCTAGGGTTGGCACACCTCCCAAGGCTCTTAGAAATACCTTTGGGTATTAGCCTTATGACATACATACATTCTAGTATAGAAGAATATTTTAATTTTAAGACATTAAGCTCTTTCAGAATTAAAATACACTTAATTAAGCATCTAATTAGGTTTAGTGACAAATTTGATTCACTAAAACCCTAAGCTTTTGGGAATTTGGAGGAAGGACTTCTAGCCTCAATAAGTCATATTTTTATTCAACTTTTGTTAATTTAATTTTGCTTTACTGTCATGTTTAACTTATTATCATATTTAGCTTTACTGTTATGTATAATTTATTGCCATATTTGGCATTATTTCCATATTTAGTACTTTTAATATTTGATATTATTTCCATGTTTATCATTTTCCATATTTAGCATACCTTCCACGTTTAGAACTTTCCTTTTTTTTACTTTCCATATCCATGCATTAGGGCTTATGTTACTCGAGGATTTCCCAAAGTGGAGAAGATGTAAAAATTTATGTAAAAATGAAGACCCCTATATAATAGAATATCAGTATTTTGTTATGTTTTTTCTTCAGATTGTATTATTTTTACATCTCCCATGTATCCTCTATCTCTCCTATTCCTTTCACCGACCATTATTTTTAAGGTTTTATTCATATGGATGGTTTTACTTTGCTATTATATGTACCATAATATATGTCATATCACATACCACCTCACATATAAATCATTTATCATATGCCACTATGTCATATCACTTACTATGTCAAATGTCATTATTCCATGTTATGTCATCTATGTCATGTCATATACCATGTTATATGATCTATACCATGTCATATGCCATTATGCTATATTATGCCATATATGCTATGTCATATATCATTATGCCATGTTATGTCATCTATGCCATGTCATATACCATTATACCATGCTATGTCACATGCCATATCACATGTCACATCACATGACACATCATACATATATCATTATGCTATGTCATTATATTATATCATCATTTCACATGTCATACATATGTCATGCCATCCAAATGCCATATAACCTTATATGTCATTTTACTTTGCTATGTTATATTATGCTTATTGCTATGACATACCACATTGTGTGCGTACTTTTACACACTTATTTGTTCACATGCCTAGGGCAATTAATCCTAACTATAATGGTAAAATCGATCTTGAAAACACATAGAAATAGATATTCACCACTCAAACCTATTTTTAAAGAGTCTAACTTAACACTCATATTATGGGTCATTTGAACTAAATCCAGAACCGTCTGGTGGTGACTCTTTACAACTCTTTCGAGTTCGTATCATTCCTCAAGGTAGCCCCTCAAGAAGATTGCACTTTCATTCCAAATGGATCCTCAGTCGATGAGTTTCACAAACCTCGCTCTGGGTTACAACGAAAGCCCATAATAACTTTTTTAAGGTCTTAAATATGTATATGAATGAATGCATACATAAATTTACTTGAATTTTAATTTTTGGAATACCTTGTATTAGAACATATGTATATATTAATGATTAAACATTTGAAAAAAGAGGAATTTTTTTAATTAACCAAATGAAGAGCTTATTGTACATATATATATGTTGTCCAAGATGGAAAAGTTGCCAAATGATTATAAAGGTAATTACATGTGTGCATGAGTATAATTAGAAGAGAATTATAAAATATTAATGAATAAGATGATGTAGTAAATGCGTGCATGTCTTTATATAATAATGTGTTTTGGAGTTAAGAACCTAAGAGATATTGATGTGGATATAAACCAATTATATCCCTTTTAGTATGAGTAATTAATTGCACTCTCTTATTATTAAAGAAAAGAAACGATGTATTCTTGCACTTAAAATTTATGTAAATGAACCAAATTACCTTGGTTGAAATGCAACCTAAGATTAATAATGTAATGAATGGAAACTTAAACCATACTTAATTATCAAACTCATAATTAAAGGTTGAAGCATATTATTTGGCTCATGAAAAGAAAAACAAAACAACATATAGGATATAAGTATGCTACATTGCGAAGGAACTTAATATATAATGTTAGTGAATATATTAAGGGGTATGCATATAAATTGTATTTAAACCTATAAGTATGCTAGTTTAAGGCCATTAGAAGATGATATAAATATATGTAAGCATAAATATGGAAATGAATGAATTAATATAAGGGTTATGAATTGATAAAATTATAATGTAAAATCAACTGAACATGTGTTTTTTTACATAAAAACACTTCAACAAGGAAATTTCATAACTAATATGCAATATTTGAAGAACTTTGAGTTTTTCTAGCTTAAATTTTAGAAGTGTATCATTAAAGTTTTTACTGAAAAGTGCACATAATTCCTTATTAGTCAAGCAAGACATTAAACATTTAATGAGTGCTTATAAACTTTATTATTAGACTGAATAAGACATCTACATGGATGTTGGTGAATTATTATGCATCTATTGAAAGTTAAAGACTAATTTATGAGGTCAAACCCATTAATATGATTAGCTATAATGACATAGGAATAATTATTAGATAAATATAACTTGGACTACATTAATAAGTGTGTAGGGTTGCTTGTTATCGATGTAATTGCACTTAGTATTGGTTAATATCGAATGGAGTGGGTTGAAGAGGAAATTATTACATGACTCCTTAATTTATTACATGTATAATTACGTTTAAATGAAATAGCTCAATATTGAATAAAGTGTTGACTTAAGGGGAAGTTACAGCAAGAAATTTAAGATGCACAATAAAATTAGTTTTGGCTCTTAAATTAATCGTGCATATAATGCCTAAATTACCTTTTTTGCTAAATTATCTCTTGTAATGGTATTACATATATACACACATTTAGGAATGTATAGGAATTATGGCTATACTCAATATGGACAAATTCCATACTAAGAGGATAAAAAGTGAGTTCTTTAGATGTAAAGAAATTTAGCTTTACTAATAAAAGGAAATGATATGATGTTCTTATTTTGCACATAAAATCAAAAATGGTAAACTAAAGGCTTGATTGTACCATTCATCTAGTAAATTATAAACATTATATTTATGGAATAAGATATGATTTAGGAGTAAATTATGATATGTATGCATAATTAAATAGATATGTGTACTAATTAAAATGTGAATTGGAAATCTACATTATTTATTTAATTTATACAAAGGAATCTATGTATAATAGGTATGGAAGATAGAAAAACCACAGCTCTTGCTTCATAGATAGATAAAGGAATCTGTGTATAATAGGGGTGAGAGATAAGGAAACCACAACTCTTACTTAATAGATAAACAAAGGAAAATAGAAATATGTTAAATAGTGACATATATTGAACTAGTATGATTGTTGTATTCCATTGGGATTATAGTGATTTGAAATATAAAATGAAATATAATTGATGGTCCTTAGTTATGAATGATATTTTATTATTGCTTAAAATATTATTATATGTTTATTGTACATACGTATGTTTAAACACCATTGATTTATACTTGATATTTATCATTTAATGAACATAGGTTGACATTACTAGGGTGAGGAGAGATTGGTTAGTCATTAGTAGGTAATATTTTATTATATAAAGGCACATGACTTGACATACTTTAGTAGGGTTTATATTATGCATATAACTATCACATGTATATGGATAATAAAAAATAGTAATTCAAACCCATAGGTTTATACATATATGTATGCATATAAATAGTTATAAATACTATAAATTACTAATAGACAGAGGATTATGTAATTAACCTATATATTTTACAAATATTATGATTGATGTTGGGTAAAAATGGTATGTTATAGGTATATAAATACATATTTGCATTACTTTTATGTACACTAACTAGGTGACACGTACAAGTATGAAAAATAATTATTATAAATACAAAGAAATTACGTTATTTTAAATTTAAAAAAAATTACATATCCTTTATAGGATGATTAATGAATTTCAATCAATAAGGGACTTATTAATTATTTTATTGTAGCATGTTCTACCAAGTGAATGTGATAATTTCCTTAAGTTCTGCACTATTAAACATTATTGCTTAGTATTAGCTTATATTCTCATGTTATGATTGGTACAATAAATATAGAGAATAGAAGCAATGAGATTTTTTATGTAGTGTTGGCTTGAAAAATTTTAAAGGTTATTGAACTTTATAGATATTGAATTACTATAATTGCTTTATTTACTTGTATTACACCATACACTTTCTATTTTAGAAAGTTGATAATCATAAATTTATACCGAGTGAATGCTAAGTATGTCAACACATGACTTGATGGATGTCGGTTCTTATGCTTATTTAGGATCTCATATATATGAATTTATAACTAATATATTTGGATATGTATTATTTAAATTCAACATTATAAAAAGAAATTTAAATCTTAGTTGATTATATTTTATGGTTGGATGAAATAATTTAAGGAAAAACTTAACTTGAATGGTTACTTGCAAGGAGAAACTTGAGACTTTCAATATACCTCTCGAAATACTCATAACTTTACTTTATAGGGACACATACTCTTAAGACACTCCCAAGGTACATCTTAGGGGATAACATATACTAAAAAATAACCATGTCTTTATTCATTGAAAATATGCTATTGAATTTCATTCATTAAAAATACATGTTATATGAAATTACATTATCATTGGTCATGTCATTTAATTTTTAAACCATGTAACTTGTATTATTACTAGCTCAAACAATTTCGTACAATAATTCATTTATCTTAAGGTTATTCCTTAATTATTTGAACATGCACATATATAGATGAACTATAATACCAAATGTTCAATAAGCATTATGTAAGAGTCATTTATGTAATGCTCTCTAAATACTTCCCTATATGAATAATGATAGTGGCCTACATCAAATCATACTTGAAAAAGTAAAAGTTATAGCTCTCAATATGAATTCTTAAAACCATATTTTTAAAAGATTTATAAGTATAAAATATAATGTACTATATATTTAGTCTTTATAAATTATAAGCCTTATATGCCATTTCCTTACAGTTCCTTAATCTTGCACAATCTTCTTGCCTATGCTAGATCCTATGATTAGAAAAAATCCAACCATTAAGAAATCACTTAGTGGTAAACTAAACTATTATGATATGTGTATAACATGCTTAAGTATCATGAAGAATAATAAAAGTAATTATATCATGAGTAGTATATTAGTCAAGTCATACACGAAGTTATTATAATGCAAATCATAATACGAGTAACATTAAACAACATAACATATGGTACTGTTAAGTCTAAGCATAAATACTATATAGTTGTTATAACTACATATATGCCAACCATAGTGACAATGTCAAATATTTAAATAAAGCATGGTTTCAAGTACTTAAAGTATGTAAACAAGATCCACATCCATACATGTTCATGTCATGCTCAAAGTCACATCTCAACATATTTTATATTTCTTTCATTATATCATTATTAGGTTGTAGTAATTTGGTCCATAGTATGGTTATTACCATATACATAATAACCTAATGATCATAGAAAATAACTATGTGTTAGACTCACTCATGACACCTAGATGTCAAATCAAACCTATTGTCAACTAAAAATGTGTAAAACATAACAAAATGACATTTTGAAGATTTTTTAAAATCATATGTTTTTCATGGATCTAGCAATCAAAATTCATTAAAAACATATTGAAATGAAGAACATGGCATAATCTTAAGTTGCACTTACATGTTTGTCATCTCTTTTGTTCTTGACTACTTGAAAAGTTATAGCAAACTTTTTAATCCTCAAAGTAGAAGATCTCCAAACTAATCCACATAAGAAAGGAGAAAAATTTTAGTAAACATTTTACTAAAATAAATCCCTCAAGGGACTAGTATGAGTGATAGAGAAGAATGGATGAGAAATCTAATTTCTTTTTCAAGGATGAGTGAAATTCAAATTGTTTTTCTCCTTGAAAGCTTTGATATTTTCTTTTAAAAAAGGGAGAAGGAAGTATATATGAATTATTCTCTAGTTAACCTAATTTTACTTATGATATCATAATATAATAAATAATTAAGTTTAGGGTGCTTATATGGTATATCTTAAGTCTACTTAGCATTTGACATGTCAAATCCTTTAAAACCTTAATTAGGCATATGACAATCATATGCCTTCTCCTTTCTAACTTAAAACATGCATGTGTAACTTATGTGATACAAGCACATGCAAAATCGTGTTCATGGCATGTGCATTGTACATGCAAAATCATATGAATGGCATGTACACTACACATGCTAGCTTAAATCATATGTATCTGAAGTTCTACTTATCAAATTTATATGATTTTAGTATACCACTTCAATATTTAACAAATTTTTAAATTATTACATTATATACCTTCTTTTTCTTCTTCCTCCTTTAATTAAAATCCTAAATCTTAGAAATCTTAAACTAAAACCTATTATCAAAATCACTTATTAGGCATCAATATGCAGTTTAAGGTAATAAGGAAGAAACATTATACTTATCAAAATAAGATTTAATAAGGAAGTAACATACAATTTCATCACTTTCTCTTTTCAAGAGAATAAAGTTTCAAATGGTAAGAATACCAATTTTAAACCCTTAAATAAGTCACTAAGATTATAATATAATATGAGTAGACTTTAATTTATTTATTTATTAATTTTAAAATTATTTTAGCATGATTAGTTTATATAGAGAGAATGTTATGGGATTGGGAATTATGGAAAGTTGAGATTAAGCTTATTATAATTTTGAAGTTTGGTGAATGGTTAATCAAGGTTAATGTAAAATATGATTCTTTCCTCATTTTTTTTACCATTCCAATCTTGTTCAATATTGATAAAAAAAATGGGTTTGATGGATTGTAAAGTTTGAGTTATTACCTAATTATGGGATTTAAATTTGATAAATGTTTTATAAGTATATGGGCTTATAAAATTAGCTTTATGTAAATTATTTTAGATGTGGAAACTAATAAATTGTGTGTGAATTTGAAAGGTCTAGAAATGATTTCATGCCTTCATATATATAGTTGGTTAAGTTATGATGGTGGAAAATATACATATCCATGTTTTATATGGTCATGGGGCTAATAACCCTAAACATGAACATGGTTTATCATTACCTGCATGAATTCTGAGTGAAATATTTTTTTGGTCCCTTGTATGTATATGAACTTGATAAATTTTAAAATAAAATTTAAACTTCAATTTATAACCTTATTTTTAATCAAAGATGAACTTAAATTCATATTCTTTATTTCCTTATTTTTTGCACCACTAAGTATTATTATTTAGCATTAGCCTGTATAGTTAAGTTATCTTAGATACATTAGAGAAGGAAGAAAAGAAGTAAGGATGTTTGGGGATACTTGAAAATGAGATGACCTAACAAGACATGCTATTGTTTGAATTTAAAACCGAAATTGACTTAAAATAAGATTTAAATGTATAACCTAAAATACTTCTTTGATTATGTTAAAAGGGCTTTCAAAATATCTTGATAATATAGAAGGTTTTAATATGTCATCAGAAGCTAAGGTTTGAAAAAACTTTTAAAATACGTGAATCTTAAGCATTCTATTAAAATTTATGATCATATAAGTTAAGTAGGAGATTGCATGACTCTTGTAATTCAAAAATTATAAAATTTTATTTTATTTAAGATATAACTTGAGTAGAGCTATAGGTGACTCAAGTAGAGTTAACTATAAAGCTTAAATTTTGTAACTCTTGGAACATGAATTTAGTTAAGTTATTTGAAAAGGAGCATTTTAAAATGTCCAGGGTATAACTTATCCTAACTTATGGGTATCTTAAGTCAACTTATAACAAAAGTATCAATTTTCTCATTTTGGGGAATCACTCAAGTTGAGTTTTTGATAACTTAGTTCAAGTCATTCCCTAAGTAACTTGAAATCACTCATTTTAAGCACAACTAGGAGGCTAATTTTATCTAACCATAAGATACATGCAACCAAGATTTAAGTTTCATTTTGTAACAATAAATTTAAGATATAAATATCTAAATCCATTAGTTATTTTCATATACATAACATTTGAAATAAGAAAATAACCAACACCCATCAAGTATATCAATTTTAAATGTATAAAAGTTCTTTAAAAGCATTCAAGTTAACCATTCTCAAGCAAGCTCCTTGCTTCTTTTCTCCTTCTTTAGTGTATCTATTACACCCGTAAATAAGGGTTAGTAGAATATGGGTATAAGTTCTAAATAATGTACTAATGACATAAGATGTAATTTTGAGGAAAAATGAACTTAAGTTTATATGAAGTTACATTTGCATAATTAGGTCAATCGTGGAGACTAAATAGAACGTATTCGAGTTGAGGACTATGATAGGATAGAATAATATTTAGAATAGAAACTAAGTTAAATATACGAATTAAAAATATTAAAGTTAAATGTACTTGAAAGTGGAGGATGGGTGACCTCCTTGGGAAGTGCACGATTGTCAATCACGTAAGTCGTTTTAGACAATTTAAGCAATGGAATTATGATCGGAGCAAAATGAGAAGTCTATTATGCTAATAGGAAGTGTTCGAGATTGAAATATAGTTAAGGTTATCAAAAAGGACATAAATGGTATTAATGGAATTATCTAAGGGTAAGTTAGGAATTTTGGAAATTTGGTAAAGGTAATCTTGGAAAGTCTAATTTTAAGGACTAAATTGCTAATAATTAAAGTTAAAGGATTGATTTAAGATGTTTTAAAGTTTATAAAGGGACTTGTTTGGTAAAATTGAAAGTTAGAGGGCTAAAGTGTGAATTCTCATAAATTTAAGGACTAAAGTGTTACTTTTTCCAACTTAAAGACTTATATTTATTATATTTATTAAATTAAGTAAGAAATAAGAGAGGGGAGAAGAGAAAATTTGAAAATTAAGAGAGGGATAAGAAGAAGAAGGAGAAAATCATCTTAAGGTAATTTCTTAACTATTTTTCATGAAATTTTTTAAAGATTTTCATAGAAAAAGTAGTAATTTTCAATTCTCTATCATTTGGTATAAGTTTTACCTTAGAAAAGTTGAAGAATAAGTTGGTGGAAGTAAGTAAGATATTAAGGATTTTTGGGGATTTCTTAGTTAAAGTAGATTTAAGTTGATTTTAAGGAAGAATAAGGTAGAATAATATGTATTTACTATGAATTAAGCTTTTGATTGAATTAAAATGATGTGAAATGACTTCTATGGTGAAGGAATAATTCAGCCAAGCATGGGTTCTTAATGGAAATGTAATTTAGTTTGATTAAATGATGGTTAATAGAAGAAAATTTGTTTAAATTAATGATTTTAATAAGAAATATGAAAGAATGGAAGTGAAATGATGAAAATGTATGCTTGTATATTCGATTAAAGAGGGGTATGCATATAGGTGAAGGGTTTGATGAGGAATGAATGTGTTTAGATGTGAATTAGAATGAAAAATGATGATTTGAAGTGTTAGAAGAGAATAGAATTCAAGAAAAACCAATGTTATTTAAGAAAGACATTTTTTGCTATTATAGGTTTTTATGGTATTTATCTTATTTAAATGTATATGATGATGGAAATGTGTTTTAATAATTAAGAATGTATGATATTTGATGAATAAAGTGTAAAATTTTAGGTGGATAGGGTATTGGAGGAGTAAATGGTTGTATATTATGCGTAATTTGAGATTTGGTATTATATATTGTGAATTATGTTGGAATGTGAATTGGAGATGTGGAAATGATGTTTTGGAAGAAAGGAATTATGTTTTTTGTGGATGGATTGGTAGATTTAGAAGATATGATTTTAGGATATCCAAATTACAAACAAAACTTTGCCAAAATTTTATCAGAATTTTGTAATTTGGATAAGTAGTTAAATAAGATAAAAAGGGGTGTTTAAGAATGATTTAAGTAGTTATGTACTTTAGTATGATGAATGGAAGTGAGAAGTGGATTCTGGTTGCTCTAGAGTTTTATAGTAGTTGAAAAGTTAGGTTATAATGCTTATTTTGATAGCTTTGCCATATTCTGTAATTACAACTGAAAGAGTTGAAAGAAGTTAAGTGGAGAAACAAAAGGAAGTCGAAAGGAAATTCCATTAGAGGTGCGTGCACAATAAACATGTTATGTATTTACTTTAAAATGATTTTATCTAAAATAGCTATTTACTTGTCCGTTTTCTACAATCAACTACAAAATGCGTATTTCTGTTGCTTAAGGATTCTTTATTATAAAATAAAATATGCTTTACTTGGCTATTGATTTATGAATTTATTCCATATGATTTTATTATATTTGATATATGATTTGATAAGAGTTTGAAAAAGGATTGTATTTCATAACCGGTAACAAATATATTATAGTGAGATAGACATATGATGATGAGATATTCCTCATTAGGTCGAAGGTTGAGATATTTGGTTCCTCCCTAATAAGAGGTGTGCATACTATAGTATATGATTGTCTAGGGATGGGATTAGGACCCATCTCCCATCTGGGTTACAGTGATTCGTTGCTGTAACTTGTGATCCAAACAAATGAGATTAGTTACCTTTGAGGTGGGATTGAAATCCGTCTCCAATTTGAGTTACAGGTAAAGGATGAGACAGATGATACTGATGATTTAATTATAATTGAGATTAAATGTTTGATTTATGTTTTTATATAATATTTTATTTGATTTATACATTGTTGGACTTTATTTTACATGATGACATTGTTTCTATTATGATACATGATCACTTTATTTTTCAAAAATGTTGTTTTATTATTATATCTCTATTTGTTCAACAAGAAGGGAATTTGATCTTGCTTTTAATAATATTCATTTTATATTCTTGCTTTATTTTTATTTATTGTGCACCACTAAGGTCACACTTAGCGTTCATTTTCTTGAACGCAGATCAGAGAAGAGTTAAAAACTAGGCTTAGTTGAGATTTGCATACCATTACATTTGATAATAATAAACTAAGCTAGGCCTAGTTTATTATTATATCCCTATTATTAGCATTCGTTTTGTACCACTACATTTGATAAACGATTTTAATGTTATTTCTTGATACTTTTAACTTATAAAAGGGATTGATGATTGATTTTAACATTCCTTGTAGTATGTTTAGCGGATTTCAGTGTCAGGCTAAAATCTGTTAAGCATATTACGAGAGTATGTCATGTCTTATAAGAGGGGTAAGGTATGACAGTATCTCAGATAACTTAACTACATGAGCTAATGTTAAATAATATTACTTAGTGGCACTAAACTTAAGGAAACATAGAATATGAATTGAAGTTCAATATAAAAATTTTATTTAAAATCAAAAATAAAAACTTTATTATCTAATAATTTAATATATTAAAAATAACTTTGATTATCATCTAATAGTATAATTTGAATTTATGATTTTAACATATATTGTAATTACACTAAAGTTATTTGCACAAAAATAATTATTTATTAAATGCGTACCTATTATATGGGTTATTATAGTTTAACTTATAATCACTTAATTATTTTCTTAATTATATATCTTATTCAAAACATTAACACCATTAAGATAATAAATACTTTAGAATACATTTTATTTATATATATATATAAAGATAAGTTAAAGATATTTAATGAATCTTAAAGATAATTTTTATTAATTTTGGTGGATAAAAATTTATTAATTTTAATGGATAAAATTCTTTTTGTCAAAAAATAACAATATTAAAATTATTATATATTTCAATTTATTTTGAAGTACATTTAAAATTTATAAATTAATATCAATAAATAATAATAAATCACTTATATAAAATATTTTCATTAAAATTTTAGTCCTATTAATCAATTAAATTTGAATAAATTATTATTTAAGAATTCTATTCAAAAATAAATATAAATATTAATTATTTTTATTATCTAATAATTTGAATTGTTAAAATTAATTTTAATTATTTAGTTTTTATAACAACTAATATCTATCCAAAAATTCTATTCAAAATCAAATGTAAATACTAATTAGTTTTATTGTCTAATAGTTGCAAAAGAATATCATATTATTAATATTTGACATATCATTGTCAAACTTATATTATAAAAGTTAAGTAAAGTAAATCGAGAAAACATACTTTTTTCATTTTTTAACTAAAAAAATATAGTATCTACTAATATTTTAGTATTTTATTAATTTTAATTGATAAAAATTTATTTTTTCATTAAAAATAATAATAATAAAATTATTGTATTTTACTATTTATTTGAAGTATCTTTAAATTTTATAAATTAACATAAATAAATAATATAATATAAACATTAAAATTTTAGAATTATTAATCAATTAAATTTGAATATATGATTACATGAATTAAAATTTAATTTATTTATTTTTATTTTTAAATCATTAAAGATATTTCTATAATAAAATTATATAAAGGAAAACATTATTTATTATCATTTTTGAAAATATGAGATTTTCAAATTGTAAAATTATTTAATATTGTGAATGTATGATTCAAGTTTTTTACTTATATTATAAAAGTCGAACGAAACATATTATAAAAGTCGAACGAAACATATTAATGAATTATACTTTTTTATGTTTTTATGTTTTTAATTAAGATAAAGTGTAACACATATGGGTGGATTGAAAATCAAAATCAGAATAACTTAATTTCAATTATAAATTTGATCTAAACTGAATTATTTACATTATTAGTTGAAGTTGGACATTCATGATTTACTTTTACCAATCACTAAAATTGATTCTATTTTAACAAAAATCAAATAAATTATTCTCATTGCAAACAGCACTCAATTATTTGTATAATTTTTAATTAAATAAACACAATATTATAAAGCAGTAACACTTGGTTTGATTCTTGAGCAACAATTTTATTAATGCAAAGAAAACTAACGAGGTGCATGGGACGTCACTTGGCACGCGTGTATTGTATTATTCTTAGACAAAAGTCAAAGTCACTCACATGCATTGTGTGACGTTTAACATGACTTCAGAAATTTTTACTTTTTAGGGAGGCACGGGATTCATGGAATCATTAGGCTACATTCATGTGGGCCCTTTTCTTCTTTTCTCTTGAATTGAATTAGAACGCTTAAAAGAGGAACACCCATCTGTCTGTTAGCAACCATTCTAGAAAGATTTATAATCTTCCGCCAATCAAATTTTTCAAATTACATTATTTTAAATTTTATTTTATAAATTAATTATATTACTTTATGTTATATGAATAATTATATATTGATTATATAAAATTAATACATATAATTATATAAATTAATTATGTCAGATGATTACGTAAGATTATCTATCTTAAATTTAAATTAAATTTAAAATTTTCATATAGTTAAGATTTTGGATAATATTTCAATTGATTTTAAATTAATTAGTAAAAAATTAAGTTTAAAAATATAAATTAATTTTGAAAAGTATTATTTAAAATGATATATTTCCATCTTATAAAAATTCTTTTGACGTGTTGGATGATTAAGGAGTTACTACTTTCCAAAATAAATTCGAACTATTTACCATAAAAATGTAACATTTTTCAAATTTTCCTAAAATGATGCGAATCTTAAAATATTTCCTAATCTAATGTATGATCTAAAAGTTTACAATTGAAATCGGCACTTCCCCTGCGAATTTCATATATTTTACTGTTTACGTTTGTTTTTTTCTGATAAATATTTTTTTTTTTCACAAAAAGGTCCTTACTCAATTAAATCTCTAAATCTAATTATCTACCTATAAACTAGTCTCTGATACCAATCAAGGAGAGTCTGCTCTTAACTTTAGATTTTAAATCTAAAACGGAAATTAAGAACTACTCAAGGATCTTGACACAGATAAAACAAAGAATTTATTGTCTACTTTTTCTAATATCCTTTAATTTTTCATACTCATTCAAATATCTAGTACTAGCTACAATTCCTAAGGGTGCTCTATTATCTATAAAATATTTTTCAAATTCGTTCTGTCTTAGAATTACTTCTTCTAAGTGTTTGGAATGTTGACTGAGATTTTGATTTAACGTTTGAACAATCACACTTAGAGCATTTACGCGATCAATGACAGAATTTAACAATCCTATAACTAGGTCTTTTCCTACTGCATGATCTAAATGAAAACACTCAGGGTTAGAACAACTATCAGACATAACACAATTATAAACACTTCTATATCCACAAACCGATGACTTTCTTTCAAGTCCTTTACTTCACACAATATATAATAATTATACAAGGATAGACATATACCTTAACGTAGACTAGGTCCACTAAGCTTCCGCAACAAAAGCTTTATATTGTTTCCTGCCCGTCACCGGTGATTCTCTCCTCTGAGAAGTTGAAGGTTCTTCTGTGTCTCTGCTGCCCTCTTTTTTGTCTTAGGGTCTTACTGTGAGCACTCCTTCTTGAACAGACCGTCTAGAAACAATACTTTAAGGTACACGGGAGTTGATGATGTTATCGAGGAATCCAATGATGTGCTTGACTAATGCTAGTGTTCTTTCGGCTTCTCTACAATCACAATGTTCGTTGTGATATTCGATATGCTGATCACACACTACTTTTCCTATTTCTGCAAGTTCTTGTCTCAAGCTCCTTACTACTCTTAAGTTAGTAAGATCTAGAAGGCACAAAGTATCTACAAATTTTTCTATTATAGTAGAAGACATGAAAACTTTTAGAGAGTTGAGAAAGTTGAGAGTGTTTGGAACTGGATTCCTATATTCATTTCTCCTCCCCTTCCTCAATAAGGTGAGGAAGTATTTATAATACAAAGTCGGTGCCTCTAGTGTCGTTTGCCAGCTCAAAAGCAAAAATAATGCAAGCAATAATTCTGAAATGGCCGACAAAGTTTTATGGCACACTTGCAGAATTATTATGACCGACAGTGGTCCCTAGATTCCTTTATCAGATAGGAATCTCCATTATTGACACAACATGCCAAAAAAAACACTCACAGCTGGTGTCGGTAGACTGTTAGCCAGCTTTACATATTTATCACATGTGCATAGTGAAAGTAAATTATAGTGGGTGTCAGTACCCGCACTCATTAAAAGTAAACTTATAATTACTATCAGATAAATAAGAAGGGTCACCTTCGTCAGGAGAGATAAGATTCCTTCTCATTTATCTTGTGACACTGGGTCACCTTGCCTATCAGTAGGCAACATGATTGATAGTTCTTTATCAGTATCCATCCTGATTGGCTCCTACTATATCCATCAGATACTGTTCTTCTTCTTCCTCCGGATCCTCTTTTGGATCTTCTTCCAGTTCTTGCTCTTCATTGTTTCCATGTCTGATTCCTTCTTAACTTTCCTTTTCTTGATAGATCTTTTTCCAGAGCTCAAGTGTCTGGCTTTTGAAATTGAATCTATCTAAGAAATCTTCAAACCAATATCGGAGTTCAATAATTCATTTCTCACCTTGAATAAACTTTGAATCTTCCCATCTGTAATATTTCAATTTCGATAGGGGAAATTCATCTATGTGAGCTGTAACAAGCATTCTGTCATCTCCCAGAAAAAGATAATCCCAGTTTTGGTAGAAATCCATGACAGTTTCCCTGAACATTTCAATGGCTTTGGCTTTATTGATTTCTTTCTTTGCTTCATAGATTTTCCATTGATTCTCTGTAACTATCGATTGGATCCTCTATGGTTTCACCATTTGATAGTTGGAGGTTGAATGCAATCTCCAAATTTGATATGGATACCTGGGAGTTCCATCTTCTTCATATTCCATGATGGTGCTAGTGATTATACAAGTGATAAGTCCATTCTTCGTTTCCACCCTCTTGATGAGTTCTTTCACAATACTGGGTAATCCATCGATTGGGTTATCCAGGTCGAGTTCTAGAATCCTGAAAAATCCAACATCTACCAGATGTAGACTCGTCATCGCCATTGACGCTTCAATCTGCAAACTCATCTATCCTTCTGGTGTGAAGTGAATGTATGGATAAAATTGGACTGCTTCTTTGAACATTCTATCCACAGCATTAACTACTTCTTTTCCAATATTTTCTTGAACTTCCTTTGGCAAGAACATCTCCATCCTTCTCAATAACTAGTTTCGTTCTTCGATCTGATTTGCAAACTCCATTTCGCCTCTCTTGTAGAGACCAAGCTGTTTTTCAAGCTTTTCGATGCGCTTAGCAACTCTTTCAATGGTATCTTTTAGATGGTCAGTGTTCATCTTAGATACACCTTTCTAGAGTTGTGAGTACAACCAGAAACTTTCTTTTGAAAGCTCTCGACTATATTTAGTCCATGCTCTCTAAGCATCTCCTTTTATAGGATCTTCAAACCTTCTAGGTTGTTCAGGTTCATCCCATTCTCTTCCCTGTTCATCCTTCCATTCTGATGGCTCAATTTTTTCTAAGGGCTAATTGAAATGTACAGGCTTTGAGAATTTAACCTGACAATCAAACTTCTCTGAGGGTTCACCAAGTAAACCTATTTCTTCTTCTTCAAGAGGGTTCTCCTCTTCATCAAGAAGATCATCGTTGGAGAATTCATCTTCTCCCGACTAGCCGTTGTCAGATTGTTAGGAATCGGCTTAGTGGGGTCTCCACTTTCCAGTATGTGACCGTTGTCACCAGAGCAGGGTTCACTCTTGATTGAGCCTTCTTCTTGGGCCAAGGCCTTGCCTTTTCTTTCTCTTTCTTTATCAAACTGCAACCGCTCTTCCTTCTATTTTTCAATGAAAAGAGCCAAGTCTAATTGTGAAGTTTTTTGGACTTTCTGTTGTTTAATCCATTTGTCCAAGATTTCTTCAGCACTTCTGTATTCACAGCCTGAATGCTTATGTCCAGGCCTCTTGCAGTTCCAACAAAGCAAGTCTGTAGGTACCTTTGCTTTCTTTACCATCCATATAGGACTAGAGCCTACACTCTTAGAGCCTTCGCTCTCAGTTTTCTTTCTCTTTACAGGGCAGTGCTTCCTGATATGCCCTTATTTCTTGCATATCCAACAAAGCTTATTTTTGGCAGCATGATCCATCTATAAAATTGACAAGTTCACGAGAAAGAGAGTCAGCTATTACATTTTTATCAGAAGGAATATATTCAATATCAAACTTGTAATAACTAAACCATTCTTGTAATCTCAAGAGTCTAGTTTGCCTTGCTTCTTTAAAGTTCAAACTCATAAACCTTTTTACATAAGTTGAATCTGTTCTAAGAATGAACTTTTTTGGGGCCAAAAAGATATAAAAGGCTTTTATACCATTTTTGGCAGCTAAAGTTTCTTTTTCATGAATTGGGTAATTTATCTCTGCACCTTTAAAAGTTCCAGATCAATACTTATAAATAGGTTCTGGTTTTCTACCCTTAATCTTAAGGACTGCACCCCAATTGCTATCTCAAGCATCTGTTTCTAAAACTAATTCATCTGTATCTGAAGGCAATTCTAGACAAGGCAAATTTTTCATTTTTTCCTTTACTTCTCTTATTGCCTTAGTATCTTCATCATTCCAAAACCAAGGTGTTTTATCAAAAGTTTTCTTTGAAATTCTACCTAAGTGTTAGGACAAATTTTTGATAAATTATCGAGCATAGTTAGCAAGTCCATAAAACCTTTGTACTTGCTTTCTATCCTCCAGTTCATCAGGAAACATAACTATTTTTTCAGATATATAATCTTATAGGCATACCTTACCTCTAGCTATTTCTATTCTTAAGAACTTCACACGTTCCTTGAACCATTCTATCTTTCTTTTTGATAGAATCATGCCTTCTTTCTTAAAGATATCAGTCACTTATTCTAAATGACTCATGTGTTCTGTTTCAGAGTTGCTAAAAACTAACACATCATCTATGTAAACTACACAGAACCTTTTTAATGCCTTAAAAGCATTATCCATTTTTCGTTGAAAAATGCACCTGCCAGGTGCATTTTTCCACCTGAATGGCATAACCAACCATTCGTACATTCCTTGAAAAGCATTGAAAGCTGTTAACGGTAGTGAGTCTTCTTCCATCTTAACCTGCCAATAACCACTCTTTAAATCAAATTTAGAAAAAATGGAAGGTTGTTTAAGACTTAACCTATCTATGATATCTCCTGTTGTAGGAATCTTATAGCCATCGTCTTTGGTAACATTGTTTACTTGTCGATAGTCTATAACCATTCTCGCTTTTCCTTTTACCTGTTCTGCATGATTGATTACCATGAAAGCTGGACTAGAATGAGGGCTTGTGCTATCTGTAATGAGTCTTTTTTCAAGCAGTTCAGGAATCTATTTTTTGAATTCTTCTATCATCTCTCTAGTATATGTTATATTTTTTATTCTGATGATAGTGTTTGGATGTTTCAGTTCTAGTTTGGCCTTAATACCATTGAGAACCCATAACTTTAATGGATCTTCACTAAAGTTATCAGCAAGCTTAACTAAGAACTTGTCCCATTTTTTTCCAGTTAACTGTATGCTTTGTATAATAGATTTTTCTATTATACCTTATGTCTCAGTACACAACGTTTCATACCACTTGGTATCATTTGCCTCTTTCTGAGGTGAAAATAAATGGTCTATCCAAGAGTCGGTACCACGCTAGGCTAGCACTCTGAAAGTGGGTTCACAAGGAAGTGTTCCATAGATATCAGATATTTTGACAGGATAAAATCCAAACTTAAGTTTAAGTTTTGGAGTGGCTAAGATTGGAATGGAAACATCGGCAAGAGTAATCAAAGTTTTGTTTTACATAAAGGGGCAATGTTGTTTCAAAAAGGCATTTCCTAAAACAAGGTCTACATCTAAGTCAGGGAAAGCTAAGAGTTTAGCAATGGTGAATTGAGTACCTCCGAGGGTAATAGGAATATGTGTTGCATAATGGGTAACAACATTTACCTCGCCGCTTGCCATTTTAAGAACTATAGGGTCTACCAATGGATGCCACCATTCATCAGGTAATGCATTAGGTCTTGAACTACTAATTTTTGCTCCTGTGTCAATCAACGCATCGATAGAATACTCATAATAGCCAGGGAATTCGAATGTTACTTCAATATATGTGCTCAAAGTTATTTCCTCTTGACTAAAGAGTCTTTATGATACCACTGGTTTATCAGATACCAGTTTCCAAACCTCGGTGAAAGGAATGGAGCGTTGTTGAGAAATTTTCTGTATTTCTCGTACAACCTCAGGAATAATAGGGATTTATCTCATTGCCTTAATATGTTCCTGATCATCATCATCATCTGTAAATATAGGAATACTAATTTCTTTGTATCCTATAATCTTTCTATTAGATAATTGACCATCCTCTTCTTGTGTTCTAGAAGTTCCTTCAGGATTTGTTCTTGCTCTTCTGAGCAAAGGTTCTTCTTGACTTTCGTCAGACATGGTGTCAGGAATGATTCTCCTAGGTATGTCAATTGACCTCCTTGGAGTTGTGTCTGGTGAAAAGTTTTGAAAGTCATGTCTTAAAGATGGACTTCTTGAAATGTAGCTTTTAAGTTGAGGATTAGGGATTGTAAAACTTCTTATAGGTTCTTCTAAGCTAAGGATAATGTTTTTATCCTTTTGTGAGATTTGAGAAGATCCTATAGATCTAGAAGTTCCAGTTGGTTCAATTAGTACCCAATTCTTGGGCCAGCTTAGCTCAACAGGATTAATTTCTCATCTATGAAACTGTTTGTAATTGTCTGAACCTTCTTCGAACAATTCTGTGATACTGGATACCTTCTTCACTCCAGGATTTGTTGAGTTGATTAGCCTGAAAATAATCCTAATGTGATACGCCAAATACTTGGCTTGGGAATTCATTTTGTTCATTTTGTTTGACTTTATTTGTAAAGTTAAAGAATTTCCCAATGTTTTATCGCTCAAAGCCATGAGATAGTTTGGATGACTTTGAAACCAGACAGAACCATTTGCCAAATTGGTCTATACTCCTGTTATCAGCTGATCTTTAAATTCTTTCCATCTTTTATCTAAGATAGCTGCTATCACTAAACTATCCGCTGGGAGATTAAAAAGAGGAACTAATCCTACTTGGACTAGTTCTACATGAATGAGCTTGTATTATCCTTTAGCCTTATTTGTCATATCTTTGATCTTTGAAAGATTAATAAGGGGGATATCCAACGTTTCTAATTCTGTGCTAGAAACTTGAGCTGTTGACTCACTTTGGGAGACATCTACAATAGATCTGAAATTGAACCTAGACTTGTTATAAATAGCATGGATGTCTACCTTTGGAAGTTTCCATTCTAAACAACTTTTAGAAGGATCTTCGTACTGAAATGATTCTTTATGTACCAGAGCATTATCTAAAGGAATTAGCTCTTCATCTATGGCAGTTTCTTCTGTATTTATCATGAATATCTGTTCTTACCATAAATCATATTCGTCATTGTTTATCTTATATTTTGATAGAACTTCATAGACTGAATCTATTTCAGAGTCTACATGAGACAAATCTTTTGTATCTAATGGTTCGTACACTAGATTCTTATCTTTAAAGAATATTCTTTGAAAATTTTCTTTTCTCTTATTTTTATGTGGGTATGTGTCAGCTTTATGATTTTTTGCACCACATATCCAGCAACAGTTGCAGTTGCTCAGAGGTTTCCCTTTAGGACATTTAGGTTCTCTTTCATGTTTTTTCTTAAATGCTTCTATTCTCTCGGTGTCCTTAAGGCTTGTCTTTCTTCTAATAAACCTGGAAGGTCTATTAAAATTTTTTCTAACCTCTTTGTCTCTTCTTGATATTCTTCTTTTTTTTGTATCCTTTGAATTTTCTTTTAGAAGAATACCTTATTTTAGATCTTTGTTATATTCCTGAAGAACATCCGTATCTACCAGGAACGTACTCAATCTGAGAACAACAACTCCTTTTCAAATAAGGAACACGCTTTGCATCTTGTCTTACTTGGAGTTCAGTACATACCTTTCTCATGGCATACCTTACTGCTTGAATTCATTCGCCTAAGCCATCTACAACCTTATCATCTTTTAGCAATAGCTGGAAAGCCATTTTTGCTACTTCGGGACATGGTTTAGGAAGTTTAGCAAAAAATAATTCTGACATATAATTCTGAGAAACTAAGTCAAGATTGTAATAATACTTTTAAAATCCACAAGCAAAATTTTCAAAGAAGCACATATCACAGATTTGCAATTTCATCAAAGCCATTAAAGATTGTTCTTTTTCCAATGATTCTGTTGACAAAGAAAATGTCACACCTGACCCATACCCAGGAGGACATGCTCCCGCGACACAGACAGCAGCCCCCAGAAGAAGGCCAGTGCCGGCACCGCCAGGGATACATCAAGCAACGTCATATGGGGACCCGTTCTAAGCCTAATGGTGGTTATGCGGCGGAAACAACGTGATGTGCATACATCCTATACCCGAGATCCATTTATACACTCAAATAAAACACGAACATCAATAGAAACAGGCAACCGTATTTCATTAATAGAAAACCTGTTATACATATCTTGAGTGCATACAATAAACCACCAAAAGCTATACAAAAGTACATAACTGTACAATACAAATATAACTACTGCCACACCCTAGCTACACGACCAAAATGAAGCCGGAGTATGCCTCAGGAGTCCCATACCGAATAGAGATCAATCCGTCTCTGCTGACAACCTCTAATCCTTCTCAGATCGCTCTCCCGTGGGCTCTGAACCTACGTTCATCAAATGACAAACGCTGAGATAAACTCAGTGGTGCTATAACACATATAACCAAGCATGAAAACATAAGCAATCCATCAATAAACATCATATGCAATGCAAATGCCAA
>CANYBF010362490.1:0-22955 GCA_948192965.1 Dalechampia spathulata
TGTTGAGTGATTATTAATTTTCTTAATGGGAAATGGTAATCATTTGACGGGAGCATGTTACGTAGCCAGAAGACGTGACATGTTTAGTTGGTATCAGAGCCGGCACCTCTCCTAGTACGGTGTGGTTCGGGGACGAACCAAACGGAAGCTGGTGGGCATGTGACACCTGGGGCTGATGAGGGCGGGGAGTGATCGCCGGTACCAGAAGGAGCACGGACAAGGAGAGGCTCCTGGCAGGCTTCTAGGCAGAGGGGCACATGAATGAACTGATCCCACACCCAAAAAAGAGGGATCCCGAGACTGTGTAAGGATGGGATTGCATATTTGAGTGATTTCGAGATTGTGCAGGTATGGGACTGTGCAATCGAGAATAGCTTAAGTGATTAGATAGGTACTATCCATACCAACAAGGTGCACCTACCTTTTCGGTGCTCATTCCGTAAGAACTCCATAGTTAAACGTGCTTAACATGGAGCGATTATAGGATGGGTGACCTCCTGGGAAGTTCTCTTCTCGGGAAGCATGTGAGTGAGGACAAAGCATGCTGGAAAGGTCTCGTGTTGGGTTGTGGAGGCAGTCGTCTAATCAGGCTGTTACAGGAATACCATATGATATGCAGCAGTGTGTTGTTTTGAGTTTTAATGAACTAATTAATATTATGCAATTAATGGTTGCACATAATTATTACCAATTATCAAAAGGTTTTGGTTCTTCGAGACTTCACCATGATTGACCAAACAAAACCAAGTAATAGTAAAATGAAGTTGCTGAAATTAAACTTATAAACCCATATGGAAATCAATCGTACCTTTTTGAACTAGGTTTTGTTCCCTTGGCTATCTTTCAGCTTTCAAAGCAAGTAACCTAATCGACTAAGAACCGATCTCAAGCTTGATGAGCAAATGACTACTTTACTCGAAAGAAAGGCATAATCACATGTGCGCAGAAGAAGAGCATTGAAAAAAAATATCTTTACTAAGTCCAGTCCATAAAAGGAAAGAAGTCACCATATATTTAATTTTTAAAATTAAAAACAAAAACAAGATGAGATTCTCACCAAGTGGACTGCTCACGCACAGAACTAGAGAAAATGCTATGGTTGATCTTTATTTCAAGGGCTCTTGCTTAATGGATCAAAGGTACGCGGTGCGGTAGTGGTAGATTTGAGAAGCATTAATTTTAATTTTGTAGGAAAGAAGGAAGAAAATTTAGGGTTGAAGGAAAGAAGGAAGAAAGGTTCAAAATAACACACAATCTTTAGAAAATTGGTCTATAAAAATTTTAAAAAATAATCAGTATGGTAAAAATCAGTTGGTTTGGTTTTTCGATTTTTTATGAATCAATAACCGAACCGAACCAAAATTTTCACTTTTTTCATTTTCAAAAACTGAACCCGAACCGATAATTATAAAATCAAACCGAAATGATTAAATTGGTTCGGTTCGGTTCGGTTTATACTCCATTTTGCTCACTCCTACTTAAAGATAAAGAGTAATTATCTTAAATACAATGATTACACGCCAAAATCATCATTATTTCATACTCTTAATATTTTACATATAATTTCTAATTATAAACATAAATAGAAACCTAAATTCATTAATTGGTATAATAACAAACAACGTTTGACACAATAATAACTTACAAAATGAACATTTTATAAAAATTTATATCACTAATTTTAGATAAATAGAAAAAATATTTTTTAAGAAAGCAAACATAGAAGTTTGCAATGATTTTAAAAGTGATTCATTGGAAAAAGAATAACCTGAAATCAATGAGGATGCCAAGTACTTGTTAATATTAGAAAATGTATGAATAATGAATGGTTTTTGATAGACTTTTAGATAAAGATGAATATGAATCAACAGATTTCACATTTAAAATAAGGATTTTGAGATTGCATAAAGATAAACTATTTTAATATTGTGTAAGTATAAGTCTGTATAATTAAAAATAATTTGAGAAATTTGATAATACTATTTATATCAATAAAATATACATATCTTTTCAATCTTCATTTCATAATATTTGTAAAGTTAAACATGTTTTGAGTGATGATAAACATGTAAAAAATGCCTTGTATTGATGGTATTCATAGTGACTGAACCATAAGTGAGGCTTGAATACTGAACCATAAATGAGGCTCGAATGAAGGGTGATAAATGAATTGATGGTTAATTATTTGTATATATAATTTATTTATTTAAAATTTATATATTTATGTCAAAATTATTCCTAAATAACAATAGACTAATCATAATTATAAATTTTTTAATCAACTTAATTAAAATCATATTCATAACTATTAGTTCCAAAAGCAATGGTTAAAATAGGTGGATTGATAAATTTAAAAATTTTAAAATCAAATAATGAACTAATTTAAAGTTTAGTAAACTATTCTATTAAAATAAAATTAATTCAAAAACAAATCAAAGTTACAAAAATAAATCGATTGATTTTAGAAAATTTTCATTTGAAAAAAGTAAATTATTTAAGTGAAATCCATTTTATAAAAGCCTTTCAAAGTGAAAAAGTTAAACATTAGCAAACTAAAAATAAAAGGAGAAAAGAAGAAATAATTAACACATAATGTATATTAATTTGGTCTAAATATCTACATCAATTCTCTCAAAAATAATGTTTTAAGGTTCCACTAAGTCAAAGTTTTCATTAGACTAATTTACATCTTTAAATTTTAGTAAAGTAATTTAATAATTCAAGTTTTCATAATCTCACTTGTAACATTTTCAAGTTTTTCACAATTAGATTTACTTTAAAACCTCTCACAATACTTGAAATAGTTTGATAATAATAATCATCACAACCATGAGTTTGATAATAATAATCATCACAACCTTTTATAAAACCTATGGAAAATATTAATAGTAGATTTTGAAATAAAGCTCTTTAAAAAAAATTATTTAACTGTATATATATTTAATCAATCTTTTATTATGTTTTCTAACTTGAAAACTCATGTATTTATATTTGAAAATATAACAATTATATTCTAAAAATACATAAAGTATAAATATGTAAGTTAATCAAAATAAATTTGAAATAATTTTCTATTATATTAAATTAATGAGCTAATTTATATTGAAAAATTGATGGTTTAATATTAATTAATCTAATATTAAATTATATTATATTTTATGTAATTATTTTATTATATTTGAAAAATAAATGTCTTAATATTAATTAGCATAATATTAAATTATATTATATTTTACATAGTTATCTTATTAAAATTATAAAATGGATGTCTTAATATTAATTAACATAACATTAAATAATTATATGATAATTAAAATTAATAACTTAAAAATATAAATTAATATAAAATTTAAAGATAAATACTACTCATTTTATCTGTATTTATTCGTGATTAAATTTTATTGAAAGTTAAATACTACTTATTTGTATTCAAATATAAATACTACTCATTTTATTTCTATTTATTAAAAATTACTAATTTTATTTATATTTATTAATTATTAAATTTTATTTAAAAATAAATACATCTAATTTATCATTAATTACTTTTTAAAATTTATCAAAATTAAATATAAAAATTAATCTAATAAATATAAATAATAAAATATATTTTTGTTTAATATAAGTTACTGAATAAAATAAATTTATTAATTGTAATTAATATATTATTTTTATAATAATTGCAATTAGTATATTATTAAATTATATTATATTGTATTTTATATAATTATCTTATTAAATTTAAAAAATAGATGGCTTAATATTAATTAATATAATATTAAATTATATTATATTTTATGTAATTATCTTATTAAATTTGAAAAATTGATGTCTTAATATTAATTAGCATAATATTAAATTATATTATATTTTACATAATTATCTTAATAATGAAATATTTAATAATTAATAATTAATATGTAATCAATGATAAATTAGTAATATTTATCTTTCAATAAAATTTTATAAGTATTAAATATAAATAAAATTAGTAATTTTTTTAATTCAAAATTTAGTTGCTAACAAATATAAATAAAATGAATAGTATTTTTATTACAATAAAATTAGTAGTTTTTAACTTTGAATAAAATTTAGTACCTAATAAATACAAATAAAATTAGTAGTATTTATCTTTAAATTATACATTAGTTTACATTTTTAATTTGTTAATTTTAATAATAATATAATGATTTAATATTATATTAATTCATATTAAGTCATACATTTTTCAAATTTAACAAGATAATTATATAAAATTTAATTTAATTTAATATTATGCTAATTAATATTAATATTTGCTCTCATTTTTTATAAAAAAAGGATGAAAACATTATATGAACAAAATTTTAAATAAGTACATAATGCTTACAAATTACGGGTTAAAAAAATTTAAAAACATAAAATATAAAATTATTATAAATAACAGGTCAAAAAATTTATCCTAACGTATAACGCACATTATAAAACTCTAATAAATTTAAAATTATAATTTTTTTTATAATTTTTATTTATTCTTAATACTATTAAAATTTGCATAAATGTATTATCTTATTTCTACTCATATGATTAATTTATTTTAACTAAAATAAAAAAATTATTAATAATTCAAAATTAACAATTATTATTAATAATATAAATTAATCATAATGGTAATAATTATTATTATTGAATTTTTTATATTTTATATTTATGATAATATAAATAAACTATTTCATGATGGGTAATTATATGTAATAGAATTTTCAATATAAATATTTAATGTTAGTTATTAATATATATTCCTTTCATTTCTTTTTAATAATCATTTTAAAGATTGATATATAAATTAAGAATATCATTTATAATTTAATAATTTTTTAAAATATCATTATTTATCTTAATTAAATTTTTCTTGAAAGATTAAATATATTGATAATAATGTCAAATTTATTTAAAAGATTTTTAGATGAGAATAAAAAAATATTTAAAATCTTGAAAATTATATTGATAATTAATGATAGATAAAAATTTAAAAAGGATAAAATTGAAACTTATTTTAAAAAATTAAAATTATTAAAATAATAAATTCTAATGAGATAAATATTTTTTTAAAATAATAATTAAAAAGAAAAAAAGGAAGTATTTTATATTATTTGATTTAGTCATTGGTGGTAATTATTATCATTGCCTTGGTCAATGAATCTGAAGCTGTTAGACCTTGCCACGTTGCAGGTTGTCGATCCCTCCTTCATCGTTCGAAACGTCTACACCAAATAATTGATATAAAAAATAATTAAAGTATAAAATCATTAACATTCATAATAATATATCAAAAAAATATGAAATTATTATTAATATCTTATTTAATAATTTAATTTTTAAATTTATTAAATTTTAAATATTTTAATTATAAAAATTTTAAATTTATGAAATATAGGATGTTATCAATAATATTTTGTTTTTTTTGAAATAAATGAGTTTTGCTATTTTCTTGAGCTAAACTTCGAAAGCTATGCATTTCTTTAATTTTGGACACGTTTTAGATACCAATGCATGGAAATATTATTATTTTTATTTATTATTTTAAAAAATTTTAAATTAACACTTTTATATTATTATTCACATATATAATTGAAAGGAAGTAAATTATTATATTACATTTTAAACAATTTTTAAAAATATTTTTATTAATAATTTTATTTTATTTTTTAAGAATAGTAAAGATAAAATATATACGTATAAATTTTGACTATCATTTTACATATTATTTCAAAAATAAATTCTCAATTTAACCTAAATATCTGAAATAAAACATAGTTAAATTAAACATTAATAATAACTATGATTGGTATACAATATAAAATTAATGCTAAATTTTTCAAGTTTGAAATTGAAAACAAATTAAATTTTAAAATTGATTTTTACATAACTTTTTATAATATATTATGAGTTTCATTCTATGATATATATTCATAAAATATTTTTATTAAATTTTTTGTCTTAATAAATTAAACTAATTCAAATCTATAAATTTAAGAGATAATTTGGTTAAAAAATAAAATATATTTTTTAAGTTTAAGAGGAAATTAAAATTTATTCGTTAAATTTTATATTAATTATTTATTTGTAATTTTTATTTATTTTTAATAATATTGACATTTTTATAAGTGTATTTTCTCAATATTATTTTTTGATTTACATTTATAATTTATGCATCTAATATTAAATAATAAATTATTAACAATTATTATTACTAATATGGTTAATTATTATCATTATTATCATTAAATTTTATTATACTTCATATTGATGATAACATGAATAGACTATTAAATGGGATTAGATAATATATTAATAAATTTAGCAAAATTTTTCATATAAATACTTAATGAGTCATTAATATATATTTTATATTAAATTTAATTTTTTATAATGTGAAATCCCTACAATTGCTGGCAACACGTGCGGTTTATAGTGGTTCGGTTAACTCTTGCCTACGTCCACTTTCTCCTAAGTCTCTACTTAGTGTTCTACTAAAAACTCAATCAATTACAAAAAAGGATTCACAAATGAATCCAATCCCTAGTGTTTTCAAGGTTTACACTCTAACCTTTACAATATCAATCCTCACACACAACTCAAATACATAATAATCCCCAATTGATTAATCTCACACCAAACCCACAAAGATTACAATAATACACAAAGAGCAAATGTAGAAATAAGCTTAAAACTTACTTGTAAAAGGTGAGAATAGCTCAAGAACAATTGCTCTGCAAGTATATTTTCGTTAGCAAAGAAAGTGTGAAAATTGTATATATGTAACTAGCCGTTTTACAGACTTTAAAACATAATTTCTGAGATGCGTACAGCCGTACAGTATTTGTACGCCCGTAAGGATTCAAAACTAGCCGTTGGAAAATGGGAGGGAACTGTGGTACGACCGTACCATCACTTGGTACGCCCGTACCAACCCAATTTCCTGACAAACAAATTTTCCTGCGAGTTCGCGTATGGTCGTACCACTCATTGGTACGCCCGTACTGAAGCAGGTTTACTGACAAACTAAATTCCTGCGAGTTGACGTACGACCGTACCATTCATTGGTACGCTCGTACCAAAACCAATGAAACAATACACACTTGGTACGCCTAGCTGTCTGGTCGTACCATTCACATACGATAGTTGGTACGTCCGTACCATGAGTGGTACGCCCATACCAAACACAAAAACACTTAGAAAATTGCAAATAACTTAAATTGACTCACACGTGATACAATACTCAAAACCTAGGGTCTAACATAATGTATCATGAAAATTGTTATGTAAAAATTATTATTATTATTATTGATAAAGAAAATTATTAAACAATTAAGTTTCAATTTGATCCGTTTAAAATTTGAATTAATTTTTTAAATATATAATTGTTAATTGTAATTATAAATATTTCTGTCACAAAGTGGCGGACATTGCAACTCGTAAAAACTACATAACATACGTACCATGAAATCAGCATTAAAATTGTTAATAAGATTGAGATATTCATAAATTTGTATAGATTTAATTTGAAGTGTTGACTCATAATGCACAAGAGAGGGTGTTATTTCGAGTTCATCTAAAGCAAAATTCTTATATTACTAGGTGTTCCTCCTGGTAAAAAAGTATTCATCAAACCTAAAATAATCGAATACCCTAAAACCGTTAACAAGTATAAATAACTAAATCAATACTTTCCTTCAGGACCAAAGAATTATGCGATCCGGTAATAGATTGTTTCGGAAAAATGTAATTTCCTTATGAACATCACATTAATATCATTCTTGTAATTGTCCAAAAAGTAAGATTTTTTTGGATTTTCTTTTCATTTTAAAATGTAACAACAAAAAAGAAAAATTTGAAGTCATGAAAGTATGCATTACACGTAACGTAAATTCAAGAGCATAGATTCCTAAAAATTTATTTCATTTCTAGATGAATTATAATTTATGTATATAAATATATACTTACACATGATTTAAAACCTCAAATTAACATTATTTAAACCAAAATTCGTCTATTTAATATTACGAAAATGAATTCTTCGGAATTTATTAAATTCTAAAAATTACGCGACAGATTGTAAATCTTAAAACAAAATCTTAATTAAATTTTGAGATCCACCTAACTAAAAGTTGAGAACGCACTTACCTTTCACAACTTCTATAAGTTGAGACAAACAGAAAGCAAAGGAGAACTGCACATAATTGATCATCATTTCAACATTCTACTCAACTACTGAAGGAGGGTAATTTCCCTATTACATCTCTTTTTCTTTCCTCGCCCACTGCATGTTTTCATGCATGGAATCTGTCTGAATTAAAAACAAGTTTGTTTGAATTTGCAGAATGGAGTCTGAGCGAATGACAATGAGCTTAGAGAGTACAAACATGGATGATAAGAAGAGAAAAAAGACAAAGTTTTGCGTGCTGGTGGTGGATGATGAACTTGCTGCTCGAACCATCCATAAGACCATCCTAACGCTGCAGGGGATAGAGGTTCATTTGGCTATTAATGGACAAGAAGCTGTTGAATTTCATCGAGCCGGAGCTTCTTTTGATCTCATTCTCATGGACCTGCAAATGCCTATTATGGACGGTTATCAGGTATAACAAGTGACACAATCAGGATAGTCATTTATATTTATTTCCTTTTCAATTAAATATGTCTTTAATGAAATGAACTGAACTAAACAAAAAAATATTTCGGTCTAGTATTCGGTTCATTATTAAAAATATAAAAACAGATAAATCAAATCGATCAAATTTTTATTTTTTAGTATTTTTTTGGTCGATCAAACAGTAAAAATTTCGGTAAGATTTAGTATTATGAGAATCATTAGTTTGAAGCAAATGAAGTTTGAATTGTATGTATTACAGCAAGCGATTGTTGTTTTTTTCGGAGATCATCTTCTGTTTATAATATTAAACTAATAACAGGCGACAAAAGAGCTTCGAGACATGGGGATAAACTGTGGAATTGTAGGAGTTACCAGTTGCAATGAGAAAGAGCGTAAGATGTTCATGAGATCTGGCTTAGATGATTGCATTTCCAAGCCACTTTCCTTGGATAAAATTGCCTCTTTCATTCCCCATCACAGTAACAATGCCCACACTGAGGACAATTTCAGCACCTACTTCAACTTTGCTGACAGCATTGATGATCTTAACAGTAGCTGCGGCAGCAACTACAATTATTGACCCTCGACCATCCCATGATCCATGATTCCCACCTCAGCATCTACATCAATGGACATCTCGCAGCTTTGGGCTATTTTGCCTGGCTTCTATATATGTGAATAAGGCTTGTTAAAAAGCCGAAGTGTTGTTATATGTTAATCGTCCAAACATCTTATTTATAGTTGATGCCAATTTAGGAATTATTTGTTCAAATCTTCCAAAGATTTTATGCTGTTTATATATAAATTGGTACGGGTTGATCTAGTGATATGAGGTACCAAGTTCTTTAATCATGTCTTATAATATCGTTATTGAGCTTAATAATTGAAATTGGATATTGATTGAATTCGAAATTAAAAAATCATTTTAGAATTTGGATAATATACTACCAAACAAAAAGATTAACAATTTAATATTGTTGGGACTTGTAAATAGAAATTATTTCGAAAGTTCATTATCCTATATCTAAAGTCTATGAGATTTTTTTTTTTTTTTGAATTTATTAATAGAATTATCTTATTAGACTCTAAAGGGGCTTAGGAAGGAGACAATGCTGTGCACATGAGGATTGGGTCACTCAATGCGGGTGGCTTTCCACCCGTCCACCCATGAACACCAATGTCATGAATAATTAACCATGAGATATGAAGTCAAAAGTTTTTGAGAAAATTTTAAAAATAAAAAATATTTTTAAAAGTATTTTTCTAATCTTAAATGATAATGTCAAATTGGTTATATCAATAAGTATTCTATAGTATATAGAAGTTCAAGCTTTGATTACTACATCATTATCATGTCTTAGATGCTTGAAATTAACACTAAAGTCATTAATTAGATTTAGATATTCATGAATTTGGATCAAATTAATTTGACGTGTACTCTTAAAATACCTGCATGTTATACAGTAGAGGGCAATATTTCGAATTTATCTTAAACTCTATTAATTTAGATTTGATTCATATTCTCGTATACATAATTAGGCTAATTAATGTAAAACAAAAAAGGAAATGATAATTTTTAACAAAATTTGTAGGTGTTGCTCCTACTAAAAAAGAACTGATCACATGGATATAATTAACTCAGGACCACTAACAAGTACATCATGTTATTGTATCTTTTAATATCAAATATCTTAAATTTGTATTATAAAAAATTAAATCAATACTATCCATCAATCTACTTATAGATTGGTCCAAAAAAATGTAATCTTCTTACGAACATAATATTAATATCATTCTTGTAATTGTGGAAAAAGTAAGATTTTTTTGATTATTTTTCCATTTTAAATCATAATTAAAAAGGAAAAAATTCGAAGTAATGAGACTATGTGTTACATACGAGATTAATTTAAAATTACATATCAGTAAGAATTTATTTTATTACGAGATCAATTTAATTTTATATATCATTAAGAATTTATTTTATTTCTAGATGAATTATAATTTATAAATATATATGTATAAAGATAGATGATTTATATCAAGTACCTTAAGGCCACTAACAAGCACACCATATTATTGTATCAATCAAGATAATTAAGAACTCTTTCCTAAGTATCATGCAATATGCTTATAGATTGGTTTTGAAAATCATACTCTTGGTATAGATACGATATAAATATCATTCTTGTAATTTTCCAAAAAAATGTGATTTTCTTGGATTTTTCTTTCATTCTGGAAGGTAACAAAGAAAAGAGAGAGAAAAATGAAGGAGGGTAATTTCCCTCTTACATCTTTTGTTTTTTCCCCCTTCCCACTGCATGTTTTAACGCATGAAATCGGTCTGAATGGAATAGGGCCTGAGAGAATGACAATGAGCTTAGAGAGTTCAAACATGAATGATGATAAGAGAAAAAAGACTCAAGTTTTGTGTGCTGGTGGTGGATGATGAACTTGCTGCTCCAACAATCCATACGACCATACTATAACATTGCAAGGGATAGATGTAAAAGGTTATGCTCTCCTAAAAAGTCCTTTTGATAATCAACAAATCCAGGAAACCAAACTGATCCAAATTTTCTTTCCCCAACTAAATTGGTTTAAGTTTTTATTTTTAATATTTTATTTCATTATTCAAAACAATTTTTTTTTTAAAGATCTCGTATCATGATGATCATTTTGAATTGATGATTTGAATCTGAAAATTAATTGAGTTAATTGAGTCTGAATTATATATACTGCAATTGCGTCATGTATAGTTGTGCTAAGTACATATCAAATTAATTAGATTTTTCTTTTTTTTTAATCATTCAAAACCTCTTCCCTGTTCCCAAATTGTACATGTTTCTTCCAAAATATACAAACTTTCCTATACAAATAACAATTTTCACTTTCTTTACACTTTTGATTTCATTTAAGAATTATTTCTTCAAATTCTAGAAAAAATTTATTTCATTTATATATAGATCTGTAACGGTTAATCCATCTTCAAAATTTAGATAAAAAATCTATAAATAAAAATTGATATTGAGAAAGTAACCCCATAATTGAGCCTGTGGAAATCTTGATCAAAACTAATCGATTCTAATATTTGATCAATCCTATATAGTCACTTTATATGATACTTAAATGATTGAAATTAAATACTCATCAAATCTCATTTAAAAAGTTCATTGAAGTAAAAATCATTTTATATCGAACACAAACTTTGTAAAAAAATCATGAATATGCAAGTGAAAATGCATACAATTCATCGTTTCTACATTTATAGTCGTTGCTCCTATAGCAAAAAACAGTATGCATCTAACTCAAATATAATCAAATGTCCTTAGACCACTATCAGGTTAATCATATTATTGTATCTATGAAGACAAGAGCTCTTAAATCTATATTATAAACAACTAAATTAATCCATGTATCATCCAATCTGCCGATAGATTGATTCAGAAAAAAGGTAATCTTATGATAGATATGATATTAATATCATTCTTGGAATTATCAAAAAGTATGATTTTCTTGAATTTTCCTTCCATCTTAAAATGTAATAAAAAAAAAAGAAAAATTTGAATTCACAAGACTATGTATTAATTTCTATAAATCAACTTGTTCGATAAAATAATGTTTAAATTAGTACTTAATATAAACTGTTAAAAATAAATACGAAAACTAACATTCTCACCCATCTTCTTTAATATATCATAGAAATACCAATTTCAACTATTCGTTTTCAATTAAACGAACGAGATCTTTCGATTCATTTTTGCGTTCATTTGGTATTAATTCATTCGTGATATGTAATAATAGTATCGTTGAATATTATATCCTATCATGTATTGATTTGGTTTGAGGGAGGGTTTTCCCTAAACGTGATGGTACGATAAATGTGGTACGCGCGTACACGATAAGCAAGCTTACTGCCGGTATGCCCCACGTTGTTGTTCCAAAATTAAAAAAATATTTTAAAATTATTTTCATTTAATTATTAACTTTTTAAATTATATGAATTCGCTCTCGAAAATATACATACATATTCATCTGGTTTTTCTACATAACATTTTGAAATAATCATTTTCATCAAAAAATAAAATGCCTAAGAAATTATTAATATACCAAAATCATGAAATCAAATCGTTTTTTAATTTATAATCATATAAATATTAAGAAATTAATTTAATTATTAATGTAAAAGTTTTTAAAAAATAACTTAATATTTAAGAGGAAACTAAATAAATATTTTTGAAAATTGAGAGCCACGATGAAAATGAGTATGATGTGATCTTCGTATTGATTGGTCCAAAAACATAATAAAATAAATGAAAATTTAAATTCATAAAGATTGTGCATTACACCTTGCGGTACCTTTCTAGAAGAATCTAAGAATTTTCGTACCTTTTATTTCTAATCATGCAATAATTTTTCATGTTTTATTTTTTTTTATCATCATTATTTAATAAAAATGTAAAACTAATAGAAATTTTGTAACAATGCGAATTCTTATTTGTATTAATGGTATTTTTACATTTAAAATGAATATAAAAATACTTATTTTACCCGAAAATAAAGTGATATTTAATATTTTCAATTCAAATAATATAAAGAAAACTACATTATTCAAATTTTTGTCATTATTTTTAAATTGAAAATTTAGATTTTTCATTTAATTAAATTCCAAGAAAGAGAAGTATGAAAGGGGAAAAAATAAAAATAAAAATAAAAAAAGAAAATAGGAGTATAATATATAGTATTTGAGAATTTCTTTTGACTAGATAAAGACAAAGAAAGACAGCTCATTGGAAGGAGCTAACATAGATACGTGTCAGAATTAAACCGAATCTCAAAACGTAAAACACGTCAACACCACCACTTTAATCGCCGTACACTTCAACGGTCCAGATCTTTCCAAAACATCCTTCTCTTTTACCTAACTGTATATTTATTTATTTTCATATATATATATTTACTCTCTCCTACCTAAAATTACACGCCTCTGGTTTTCGATTTATTTAAAAAAAAAAAAAAAGAATATTGGAGGAAACAAAAGCTCGAAAAGCCCCTACATTCTAGTTTTTTTTTTTGCTTCTTTATAAAAATCGAAGCTAGGGTTTTTCTTGATCGAGTGCAGTGTTTCTTCTTTCCTTGATCTATTGGTTGTTGGATCTGATCTGGATGATTGGATTTTGGCGGGGAACCAGTTAGTTTTGTCGTTTTTGGGAGATCGAGATGATTTCGTTGCATAACGGTCCTCGCGTGGCGGCTCCGATTGGATCGGTTGCTGCTGCATCGTCTGCTAGAGATGAAGCTGGCTTTCAGGTGAAGCTTGAGCCTTCATCGTCTTCGTTGAGTTTGGTTCCTTTCAAGGGTGGCCGTGATTCTCATCAAGAAGGTGCAAGTTTTGATCTTTTTTGCTGTTATTATTTCTTTTTTTTATTTTTCTGAATGAAGTTTTTTTAGATTCAGTAAATCAGCTGGGTTCAGTCTTTTGATTAAGATTTAACGGATTTCAGTCTATATCGTAAACCTTATTACACTTAAAAAGTTTTCTTTTTGTTTTAAATTCTTATTAGTGTTCGCATAAATGCTAGTTTAATGCATCATGAGTTTAGGTTTGTGAAACTCTTTTGCTAAAATTTTGGCATAGGTTTATTTGGATGATATGGCAGTTTGTTTTATGTCAATGTCGAAAATTTATTGTTTTGAATTATGGCTATGGTTAAGTAGAATGTTTCTCATAAAGGCTTTACAGGAACAAAAAGGTGTAGTTTTTTTAATGATTGTTAGGTGTAAATTATATGATTCGGAGGTTTTTGCATACGAAGGGATGCTTTTTATTCGACGGAAGATCTAGTATTTGCTGCTGTGTATGGTTTTGGTGATACGAAACTAGAGAGAATTAACTGTATTGATGATATGGGCGCGTTCTTTTTACTAACGGGATCGATTTAATATTTTATCCCTTTTAACCCCTGAAATGATTTGTTGTAATGCAGTTGATGAAGACATGCACTTGACCCTTTCTCATCAGATGTACAAGGCTGGCAATTTTAAACAGGCGCTAGAGCATAGCAATACTGTTTATGAGAGGAATCCACTTCGGACTGATAATCTACTTCTTTTGGGTGCTATATATTACCAGGTTTGTCTTTTGTTCACTTGTTGTCGGTGTATGTTACAGTTCGTTTTTGTTATTTACATCTTCAGATGGGTTTATCTATTTAGTAAACTTGAAACAATATGTTTAATTGTTTTCAGTTGCATGATTATGTTATGTGCATTGCGAAAAATGAGGAGGCTCTTCGACTTGAACCACGTTTTGCTGAGTGCTATGGAAACATGGCAAATGCTTGGAAGGTAACGTTACCTATAACATTACGTTTGAAATTAATTGAATTGTTTTTGGCTTGTATTGATGGTGCTTATGGTTGGTGCTTTTCATGTGATATGCAGGAAAAGGGTGATATTGATCTTGCAATTCGTTACTATTTAATTGCCATTGAGGTTTGTATTGCTCATATCTAATATTCTTTCAATTAATTGATTGATTTAATGAATATTCAATCAATAAAGGAATTGATGTGTTGTTTGGAGTGACGTAGGTATGGATTTTTCTATTAATAACTTGATTTCCAAAGTTAAAACTTTTCCCTTTTTTGATGACCAGCTAGATGTACTATACAAGTCTATTATTTTCATTAGGTTCCCACCAGAATATCATCGTCTTCAGGATTTATCCTTTCACTATTTTGGGAGAATTATTTTGGCCTCGTTTATATCATGCTAAGTTCATGATAAATCATATGGATTTTGTATAAAGGGAGTATGTAAAGATGATAGTTATGGACGATTCAATGACAAAGTTTTGGCAAGAGGAACCATTCCTGTACCAAAATTTTTATCTTTTTTCTTTATATTGGTGGAGTTGGCGAGGGAATGGTTGGTGGTAGATCTGGAATTTTAAATTGGGTGTTGGAACTAAAACAAATTGGGTGTTGGTTGTCAAGTCATATAAAAAAGAATGTGAAAGGGGAAGCGGGCAATGTTCTTTCACTGGATGCAAAAGAGACCAAGGTTCTGTCATTTGCGAGAAGAAGAATGGCAGTGTCAAAAACTTAAAGTTCTGTTGTGCATCAAAAACTCATTATCGTTAATGGCTGAACATGCATTTGGAGCCAATTAATTATCTTGGAAATATCTAGACTATGAAAAAAGTTATGACAGGATATTCATCATTTTGTTTGCCTTTGATATGATATGTTTAGTGAAGTTGGCTTGGATAAATAATCTAATCATTCATTCTACTCCTCACCTATTGCAATTGTAATTGCATCCATTTATAGGGCCTTTTGTATGTGATAATGATTCTGATTTGTGTACTTGTATTGAAGCTGCGGCCCAATTTTGCTGATGCATGGTCAAACTTGGCTAGTGCATACATGAGAAAAGGGAGACTCAATGAAGCAGCTCAGTGCTGTCGTCAAGCGCTAGCATTAAATCCTCTTTTGGTATCTTACTTCAATTATGCTGTTTTTGTTGTAATATCACTCTAGGTGCTCTTGTTATTTTATTTTCTCAATTGAGAGGATAAATGAGTGTTTAAACTTTTGATAACTTTAAGTATAATAAGAAACAAATAGTTATATTTGTTTTCTTTTGTCATTTAGGTTGATGCGCATAGTAACCTTGGAAATCTGATGAAGGCACAGGGGTTGGTGCAAGAAGTAAGTATCTAATGAATAGCTGCTACATGTTGTCTAGTGTCCAAATACCTTGTTGGACTCCCTAGTCTTTGGGCTATGGGATTTGTGTTACTAAATGTAATAGGATTAGGATAATGGCAGATTCCCCTTCCAATCATGGAGGAGGTGTCCACTGACAATCTGTCTTTCCAGTTTGAGTTTATTCCCTACTGGATTCACCTGGCCCTGACCTTTACCCTTCCTGATCTGATGGAAGACAACTTTTCCATGTATAGATTTTTGTACTGTACGTCTCTCTCTTTTCCAGTGAAGTTACTGATTGACATACTTAATGTGTGGAACTGTGTCTTAAATCACAGTTCGATACAGATATCAAGTTGTTATCTACAGGCCAGGGCTCAGATGATGGTTGGTCTTGTTGTATCTTCCATGTGCAAGACTCCAAATTGTCAGAATCTAACATTTTGTGCAGGCATACAGTTGTTACCTTGAGGCTTTACGCATACAACCAACTTTTGCTATTGCATGGTCAAATCTTGCTGGTCTCTTTTTGGAGTCTGGTGATCTTAACAGAGCTCTTCAATATTATAAGGTATGGTTTATTCGTTTCTGTCATTGTTTTCAATGCTATTGTTCTACATTTTTTTTAAATGGGTGTTTTTTCTTCTTAAGGTTGCCTTTGAACACCTATGCAATTGCTTTTAGATTTCTTTAAGCTAGCACCGAGTTGACAGAAATTATTTGCTTACCAAGTTCTTACTTTCATCTAGAGTGATGTTTTTGGCTTTTGTTTGTAATGCCAACCTAAAACTACTTTTTTGCACATGTTCTGAAAGAGGCTTCATGTAAGATATTGTGTGGTCGAAATCTGCAAACATGAGATCTGGCCTGTTCTGACTTATCTTTTTGTAATCTAAATTCCAGGAAGCTGTGAAACTCAAGCCAACATTTCCGGATGCCTACCTAAACCTTGGAAATGTTTATAGGGTAAGTTGTCATGATTTTATGTCCATATGTTAGGATAGCTGCATGTGCCTGGGAACTATTGCTGTTTTGGAAGCAAACAAAATATTTCTTTTACCATTTTCAGGCCTTGGGAATGGCCCAAGAGGCTATTGTGTGCTATCAGCGGGCTGTTCAGACACGACCAAACTATGCAGTAGCTTTTGGTAAGTCACGGATGGCACCTGAACCTTACGAATTGCTGTAGTATTTCCAATGTTTTCTTTATTTTTTAAAATTTCTTTTTGCATCCCTCATTAGGTAATTCCTATTGAACTATGCAGACCTAATATATTTTCACATTTGATTGTCACCAAAAGTGTTTTCAATGCTTTCAAAGTCCTTTAATTCATTTAACTGCTACGCTGCTGATTTATTGCTATTTCAACCTATTGAGGTCGTCTACATTTTTCTTTACATGATTTCTGGGTTGCGGAACATGCTTGCATCTGAGGTTGATTTGACCATTCCATGAACCATATGATACAGGAAATTTGGCCAGCATGTATTATGAACGAGGTCAGCTGGATCTGGCGATTCTTCATTACAAGCAAGCTATTGCCTTGGATGGAAGGTTTTTAGAGGCTTATAACAATTTGGTTGGTTTTCCTTCTAATCTCACCTCTTTTCTCCCGATTATGCTTTGGCTTTAAATTAAAGCATCAACTGACTTGAACATCTTGAACTTGAAGGGTAATGCACTAAAAGATGTTGGTAGAGTGGAGGAAGCAATCCAATGCTATAATGTAAGACTTCCGTTTTTCTTAAAATCCTTTTAATTTTTTCTTGACTACCATGCATTTATGCAATTATTGAACTTTTTACATATCTGTCCTTGATATAGCAATGCCTTGCATTACAACCGAGCCATCCTCAAGCACTCACTAACCTTGGCAATATATATATGGAATGGTAATGGTTTTAAACTTCTATTACCTTCATGGATTGTTTCTTTTTCTCTATTTTTAATATTAATAAAATAATTGGAACTTAAATGAGAGCATTGAACTTTTAAGGAACATGGCATCTACTGCTGCTTCATATTACAAGGCTACACTGGCGGTGACAACAGGACTATCTGCTCCTTTTAATAATCTTGCTGTGATCTATAAACAACAGGTAATGGCAGCTGGAATACCCTGCTTTTAGGGTTTATATCTTGTAAGTTGTATCAAGTAAAATCGGACACCAGAACTCTGCCCTTGCTGGACATTTTAGATCCTCTCTGACCACTTCTCTGGCTTCCCTTTAAAATTGTGATGACAGGGAAATTATGCGGATGCCATATCTTGCTACAATGAGGTCCTCCGTATTGACCCCTTGGCAGCTGATGGGCTTGTAAACAGAGGCAACACTTATAAGGAAATTGGTAGAGTAAATGATGCTATCCAGGATTATATTCGTGCAATCACAATCCGCCCAACTATGGCTGAAGCTCATGCAAATTTGGCGTCAGCTTACAAGGACAGGTATTTTTAAAAAAAATTTGGTTACCTTGTCCAAGTTCTGTGGTTATCGAAGTATGTATTGTTTGTTTTTTTAGTAGCTCGAGATCTGATCATACTTATTGTTATTCTATTCCTTAGTTCCTGGAACGTGAGATATATAATGCTGTAGCTTTAAGATGTACAATTATTTTTTCACATTTTTGCCAAAAATTTATTTAATAGATCGATAATGTATTGTACAGTGGACTTGTGGAGGCTGCTGTGAAGAGCTATAGGCAGGCACTAATTCTTAGACCAGACTTTCCTGAAGCGACCTGTAACCTTCTGCATACATTACAGGTATTTATAGCAGTGGAATTTTCTGCATATCTGAACATTCCTTCCCTTGTATATGTCGCTAATAAAAATTTTCTGTACTCATTTTTATAAAGCTAGTTAATGAGAAAAGTTTTGTATTCGTTCTTATTGGGTAAATAGATGCAATGCCACTAACATGTTTGATGTTACCTATATCAGTGTGTGTGTTGTTGGGAAGATCGTGATAAGATGTTCTCAGAAGTCGAAGGGATTATCCGTAGGCAGATCAATGTAAGAGTTGTGATATTTGATGTACTTTGCTAAAATTTTCAGATACTTTACTTACCAGTTGAACGTTGTCACGATGAGGCTAGTCTTTCATTGCAATTCTTATTTCATTTCAGATGTCTGTTCTTCCTAGTGTACAGCCTTTTCATGCTATTGCATATCCCATCGATCCTATGCTTGCGCTTGAAATCAGGTAGCATTTTTATATTGGGATAATTTTTTAAAATCTGTACATCCTAGCCATTTTCATTCTTATCTTTTTTCTCCCTTCTTGAAGCCGGAAATATGCAGCCCATTGCTCCATAATTGCATCTCGATTTGGCCTGCCTCCATTTAACCATCCTCCACCAATTCCTATAAGGCGTGACCGTGGAAATGGGAGACTGAGAGTTGGTTATGTGAGCAGTGACTTTGGTAATCACCCATTATCTCACCTCATGGGATCTGTGTTTGGCATGCACAACAGGGAAAATGTCGAGGTTTGTGAAATTGGGTTTCTCGCTGTGTTTTGGCTGAAAGAATGTTGCTTGTGCATTTGCCTTTCCTTTCCGTGTATTGCTGCTAAGAGTTGAATAAATGCATGAATAGGTGTTCTGCTATGCCTTGAGTCCAAATGATGGCACTGAATGGAGGCAGCGTATTCAGTCTGAAACTGAGCATTTTGTAGAAGTTTCTGCCATGTCAGCAGATATGATAGCCAAACTGATTAATGAGGATAAGATACAGGTCCTTATTAACCTTAACGGTTATACCAAGGTAACTTTTTTCTTTTTTCTTTTTCCCCCTAAACCCTTATTCTTTATCAGAACTTTACTGTTTCTAACGATGGTTCACACTATCAATATGAGGGTGGTATTTCTGTATATTTCCAATTGGTCATGTGGGATATTATCAGTATTGTATTGCTATTACAATTCATAATGTTTTTTCAATCTGTCTACATATCTGCAGGGTGCCAGAAATGAAATATTTGCTATGCAGCCGGCACCCATCCAAGTGTCATACATGGGATTTCCTGGGACAACAGGGGCCACGTATATTGATTACTTGGTTACTGATGAGGTGGGAAGTCTATTAATTTATCATCAAATATTGCTTGTGTTATATTGTTGTGTCTGATGTGTGTGCATTTTTTTCCTCAGTTTGTTTCTCCCACACGTTTCTCGCATATATATTCAGAAAAGCTTGTTCACATGCCGCATTGCTATTTTGTGAATGATTACAAACAGGTTAGTTTCATAAAGACCCAAATGGGAGATTTGTGATGAATAATATGTTTGAATGCCTTTCGGTGGTTTAATGAAGTGGCAGCAATTGTTGTTATGTTTTCAGAAAAACCTGGATGTCCTCGATCCAACATGCCAACCTAAGCGATCAGATTATGGTCTCCCAGAGGATAAATTTATTTTTGCATGTTTTAACCAATTGTACAAGATGGATCCTGAAATCTTTGATACTTGGTACAAGAAGATTGGCCCTAATCTCAATTTGAGTGTTTGCTATGTAGATTTTTCAGGTTCAGTGTTTTTAAAAAATATTTGATGTTCCAGGTGCAACATCCTCAAACGTGTACCCAACAGTGCGCTTTGGCTGCTTAAATTCCCTGCTGCAGGCGAAATGAGACTTCGATCATGTATGTCTTTTTTTTAAAATCTTTTTGCTGTAATGTTCACTGCCTGGTCTAAAGTGCGGCTATGCTTTTCTTACAGATGCGGTCTCACAAGGGGTGCAGCCAGAACAGATTATTTTTACTGATGTTGCTATGAAACAAGAACATATTAGGCGTAGTGCTTTGGCTGATCTATTCCTTGATACGTAATTCTCTCCACCCTGCACTTGCACACATGCAAGTACCTGCCCGTGTTTCATGTCTGGATTTTGCTGAACTGTTGGATTTTCATCTTTCAGGCCGTTGTGCAATGCGCATACTACAGGGACAGATATTTTATGGGCAGGTTTACCCATGGTAACACTGCCTCTTGAGAAAATGGCTACCAGGGTTGCTGGATCATTGTGCCTGGCCACTGGACTAGGGGATGAAATGATTGTTAGCAGGTAGGTACTTCAATGCTGTAATCAGCTGGTGGACCTCTATTGAAATGGATTGAACTTGTTTAATAAGATACATTATTCACAATGTACATGAAGTAGCAGTATAGTCGGGGCAATGCTGGTGTCCTTTAACATGCATGCGGATCAAATTGTCTGACTTGTCATCTTCTGACAGCATGAAGGAATATGAAGAGAAAGCTGTGTCGCTGGCATTGAATCGACCAAAGCTCCAGGCTCTCACCAACAAACTGAAAACAGTTCGCATGACTTGTCCTCTTTTCGACACAGCCCGATGGGTAAGACTCCAAAGAAATATTCCTCGTTAGAATTTGAGTTACCCGTATGATGGAAGCTGATCCGATTTGGTTGTGATGAAAATACAGGTTCAGAATCTGGAAAGGGCATATTTTAAAATGTGGAACATCTATTGCTCGGGCCAGCAACCTCATCACTTTAAAGTGACAGAGAATGATACAGAGTTCCCTTATGATAGATAAGAGGAGGGAGAATAGACGGCATTGTAGATAAGGGAAAAAAGAGGAATTGATAGATTAGATGGGAAATGATTAGAATGTAATGTTGAAATTATTGAGACGAATGAAATTGTGATGTGTTTGTGAGTATTTGTGGGTGCAGAAAATTGAGGATGATATGTAACTCTGCTTTGTCCAGACATCAGGTTGGGGGAATGAATTGGCCGCTTGTTGTTGCTGATGGCAGTGGCCTTTCCAAGGTAATTGAAATTTTCTTCCATTGGCAGCTATTTCTGGTGTTAAAAGCTGTGAGCTGATGCGGAAGCCCCAGGATGCAAAGAATGTATATTTTTTTATTTGACGCCTTGTTTGGGGTATAATATGATTGATTGCCTTCTCTCACTAATTTCTCATTGCCTTGTTTCTCTATTAGCAGGATTAGTCTCCAGTGCCCCTCCCAAAGGGAAATGGATGAATTATGATTTAATAAATGAGATAATTAATTCAGATATATGTTGAATTTTGGAAGTGGATTATTTAATTTAAAAAATAATAAATGATATGGATGATATAGAATTTTGACATGTATATATATATATATATATATATATATTAAGAGTTACATCTATCGAATAACCTTAATAATAAAGTAAATTAAAATTTTGGGGCATGGTGTAAATAATTTTAAAAATTCTTTGTTTAATATAAATTTTTAAAAATTCTTTGTTTATTGTAAATTTTAACAAAATTCTCAATTTGATGTAAATTTGAGGTTCGTCGTCACTTTAATTGATGGGTGTCATAATTTAAAATGTAAAATTTAAATTTGGCCAAGTTGTAATTCCCCACGTCCCTCCCCTTACCCACTAATAATAATAATAAATAATTTATTAATAATATTAATATTAATTTTAATATTATAATAATTATTATTAATATAATACAATATTAAAGTTATTATTAATTAATAATAATAATATTATTATTATTAAATTCATATAATATAATACAATATTATAATAATTAATAATATTATCAAATAATAATAATTATTATATATAATCATTTT
>CANYBF010362513.1:0-16889 GCA_948192965.1 Dalechampia spathulata
AAAATGCCCTTCTAGCAACCCTAATTCAAATCCTGAACTGCACCGGGACAAACCGAGATGCCCGTGAGGGCAAAACAACGAGGAGATAGGCTCGATTCATCCCAATCAATCCGACCGATCCAAAATTAGGGTGCGACAGCCTTATCCTTGTAGCTCCCCGTATGGTTATAAGCATTGGTCTGTATCTTCTCCAATTCCTACAATTATAATTTCCTATGGACTCCTACATCATCCAAAGATATATTAGATTATTTCACTACCCAATATGTACAATGCTCAAGTTCTACAGGCATATGACCTGGTTTCCCATACATAAGCTGAAAGGGTGACATTCCTAAAGGGGTCTTGTATGCCATCCTGTATGCCCACAATGCATCATCCAGATGCTTGCGCTAGTCTCTCATGTTGGGGCTGACTGTCTTTTTAAGAATGGATTTTATCTCTTTATTTGTAACTTCAACTTGTCCATTCCCTTGTGGATGATATGCTGTGGTCATACGATGATTAACACCATACTTTCGAAACAAGGTAGCTATTTCTTTATTGCAAAAGTGAGTCCCTTGATCACTAATGAACGCTTTAGGAACCCCAAACCTACTAAACACATTGGATTTAACAAAGCTTACCATAGTTTTAACATCATTTGATTTTATGGCCTTAGCTTCAAACCATTTTGAAACATAATCTACCAACACCAAAATGTAGATGTTCCCAAATGAAGGTGGGAAGGGTCCCATAAAGTCCATACCCCATACGTCAAAAATTTCACAAATAAGGATTCCTTTCTGGGGCTTCTCATGTCTTCTTCCCAAGCTTCCAGATTTTTAGCACTCTACACAATGTTTACAGAATAGGTAGGTATCAAAATGCAAAGTAGGCCAATCAGCTAATATTCTAGAATTTTCACATCTATCTTCTTATGCCCATAATAGCCTCCACAAGCGCTGTTTGTGGTAGAAGTGTAAAATGGACTGGATTTCATTTTCAGGTATACACCTGTGAATGACTTGGTCAGCACAATGTCTCCATAGGTACAGATCATCCCAAACATAATACTTTACCTGGTTCCTAATCCTATCCTTCTCATGCCTTGTAAGTTCATCGAAAAATTACCTGGAACATAAAAAAATTGATAATGTTAGCATACCAGGGTGATTTTGAAATTATACTTAAAGTAATCTCATTAAGGAATTCATCAAAGAAATCATCAGGTTTAATGTTGGGCAATCTACTTAAGTTGTCCATGATCAAATTCTTGCATCCTTTCTTATCTCGTAGCTCCAAATCAAATTCCTGAAGTAGAAGGATCCATTAGATTAAACATGGTTTGGCCTTTTTTTTAGCAAATATTTCAAAGCTACATGATAAAAAAAAAGTACTTTAGTTCCCAATAAATATGACCAAAATTTCTCTAATGCAAACACTACAACATAAAGTTCTTTTTCTATCGTGGAATAATTAAGCTATGCATCATCTAGCATCTTGGAGGCATAGCTAATCACATGAGGATCCCTCCCATTTTTTTGCCCAAGCACAGCTCCAACCATAAAATTACTTGCATCGCACATAATCTTGAATGGTAAATTCCAATTGCGAGGCTGCATAATGGGTTCTAAAATTAGTGCCTCCTTCAGTCGATCAAAAGCCTTTTTGCATGTTCATCAAAATTAAATTTAACATCATTTTGCAATAATTTGCATAAGGGTTGCACTACTTTGGAGAAATCCTTCACAAACCTTCTGTAAAAACTTGCATGGCCAAGAAAAGAATGAATCTTTCGCACATTGGTGGGGTAAGGCAAAGATTTATTTATGTCAATTTTTGCTCGATCAACTTCAATGCCTCTTTTCAAAACCACATAACCCAGTATCAAACCTTGCTCAACCATAAAATAACATTTCTCATAATTGAGAACCATATTCTTCTCAATATAATGCTACAAAACTCTAGCTAAATTATCTAAACATTCATTAAATGAATTACCATAAATAGTAAAATCATCCATGAATACCTCAATAATGTTTTCCATAAAATTTGAAAAAATGCTTACCATGCAACATTGGAAGGTTACGGGCACGTTACACAGCCCAAATGTCATCCTGTTGAACGCAAAGGTTTCAAATGGATATGTGAAGGTTGTCTTTTCTTAGTCTTCTAGAGCAACAAGTATTTGGTAAAAACCCATATAACCGTCAAGGCAATATTAGTGAGTTCGTCCTGCCAAACGCTCCAACATTTGGTCAATAAAAGGTAAGGGAAAATGATCTTTACAAGTTACTGAATTTAATTTCTTGTAGTAAATACAAACCCTCCACCCGTTTTGAACATGAGTAGGAACCATTTCTCCTTCCTCATTGCAGACTACCATTATACCTATCTTTGTGGGTACAACATGTACTAGGCTGACCCATTGGCTATCAAAAATTGGGTATATCATGTCTGCATCTTGAAGCCTTAGGATATCCTTTTTCACTACCTCCATCATGGCTGGGTTTAGTCTATATTGGGCATCTCTAATTGAATTTTTATTAGGTTCTAGCAAAATCTTGTGTATGCACATGGAAGGGCTTATGCCCTTAATGTCAGCTATAGTCCAGCCAATTGCTTCCTTGAATTTTTTAAGAACTCTGACCAAGGCATTCTCCTCTTCTTCATTGAATTTATTAGAGATGATCATGGGCAGTATCTCTCTTTTCCCAAGGAAGGCATACTTCAAATGGCTTGGCAGCGGCTTAAGCTCCAATTCGGGTGCCTGCAAGGTTGAAAGAATCAATTTAGTATAAGGATTATTTAAATCAAAATTGTGTTCAATCTTAAGCTCTTCATTCAATTTGTCAATGGTCTGCATCACTTCATCTTTCATAAAATAGCATCTCCTTATAATTTTTGGCATTATTAAGTGCTATTCCAAGTTCATCTTCTCCATATAATTCAAATACTTGTTGTACACATGGCTCGATTATGCCCATAGCATAAGTATTGAAGACTTCAGGAGGGTACTTCATAGCATCATACATGTTGAATTTTATCACCTCTCTATCAAATTCAATGGTCAATATCCCTTCATGGACATTAATCTTTATTCAAGTGATTGTCAAGAAAGGTTTTCCTAACAAGAGATCGAATGATTTTGAGGAACTTTTACTATCCCCCTACACAACATAAAAATCTACAGGAAAAATTAATTCATTAACTTTTACAAGCATATCCTCCAAAACTCCGATTGGATATATGGTTGACCTGTCTGCCAATTGAATCACGACACCCATCTCCTTCAATGGACCTACATTCAAAGATTCATACACACTTGCAGGCATAATGTTAATTGATGCTCTTAAATTGCACATGACTTGTCTTATGCCTATATCATCGATCATAATAGGGATTGTAGAAACTCCCTTGTCTTTGTATTTCTATCACACCCACGTGAGTGACGTGTCCAGTAGATGTATGGGGTTATGTATGTGCATGTGTTCTGCTATACAATGTTGTATTGCTGATGATTGATATATGTATGTTTGCATGTATTGTGTATATGGATTATGATTGTGCTTGTGGTGCTGTCACCTTATTGGGAAGCGTGACTTCTCGGTTGGATGAGAGGCAGCTATTCTATGTGTATAGGCTTGGTTTAGAAGTGTTTTAAGCAGGTCTCTGGTGAGTAAGGCTATGTATAGCATCTACCTTAGAGCTTTAGGTGGCGGTACAGATGTAAAGATTCCGTACGGGCATACCGAGCATGAAGGATGAGGGGTTTGGAGTTCCTGGAGATGGTACAAGCATACCAATAGACTGTACGACCATACCATTGCCCGCAGGAAAATTGATTTGTCAAGAAGTTTAGGGTGGTATGGGCGTACCAAATGTGGGTACGGGCGTACCACTACTCGCAGGAAATAAAGCATCAAGACTTTTGATTTGGTATGGGTGTACGAAGTTTGGTACGACCGTACGCAACTAAAAGGTGACTTTTAAAAGGATAAACTTGGACTTTTCTTGGACTTTTCTTTTTCTAAACTCTTCTAAACCCTTCTACACTTAATATAATAGTAGAATTTAGTTTCCTTCACTATTTTTATGGTGTGAGAGCTTGAAGAAGCGTGTTTAGCTAGTAGTCTATGGATTAAGTGCTAGAAATAGCTTATTCCAGGTTTGTGCTGGTTTGTGCTAGTTTGTGGTAAGTGTCTTACTTGCTTCCTTTTTACCACAAGGCCAAGTAAAGCCTAGGAAATGTTACCTGGGGATTAAATTCTTGTATGTTTATGCTTGTTTCTAGTATAAGCTTGATGTTTGCTTGAAAAGTATTCCTTATATGGTATGTTTCATTATAACCTTGTGTGTTGGCATGAGTATGACATGAGGGATCGAAGAATAAAAGAAAGAGAGCGAGAGATAATAGGAAAAAGACATGCTGGGTCATATACTACAGGGTTCCATAATGGAATCGTATATTTTACAGTGCCCTCCTATGGGAGTTGAGTCTCGAGACATACAGTTTAAAAGACAAAGGGGTTTAAAGACCTAAATAGTAAATGCCCTCCTTCGGGAGTTGAGTACCGGTATATACAACGACCTATCATGGTAGAGCATTGTGCACAATGAAGGGGAAAAGAAAGGAGTGTGAGAGTATGGAGAGGAATGAGGGAAATACAAGGAGAGGATACATGACATGCCATTGCATTTATATGTGAATGTGCCAAATTGACATGTGGCTTGACTGTATGTTATTTATATGTTATGATTATGTGATACTAGCACCATTGAGTCTTTGACTTAGCATTTATCAATTGATTAACGTAGTTCTAAGCCTACAGTTGAGGGCCCCGAGAGGTGATTGCTTATGTCAACTGGAAGGTAGAGTCGTCAGAAATTCCTATTCTCGAGGTGGTCTTGGGATAGCCGAGCATGCTCCTTTTTATTTAGCTTGTTTCTTTTGTAGCTTGTACAAATCATAGAGGTAATAAATATTTGTATTTTGGTGGTAATCTTGGTTAGGGACACTGTAGTTATCCAGAACTCTTTGTATAATGATGAATTTATATCTCTATATATATGGCTTATTCATTCAATTGAATGTATGTTAAGGCATCCAGGTTTTGTTTTATACTAGTACACTATGACCTTTGCACCACCATTACATGTATGGTCCCCATACGACATTTATGTATATGCATTATGTATCCCTTGTAGTATGCATGGCAGTTCTCTGTACGGGAGGTCGTTGTGTATACTACGGGAGCATGTTACTCTAGGTATGGGCTGGGTGTGACATGTTTAAGTGGTATCAGAGCTATGGTTTAGCTCGATGCATACTTGTTTGGTTCTAGGACTACTGCCTATGATTAATAAGCTACGGTAGAGGAGTATTGCTTGTCCTTACAACTGCTAACCTATTTATATGTTACAGATTGGGTTTGATGTTTGATAGAGGGATTAATGTTGGTGAGGAAGGTGGGGGTAACTTTAATCCCAAAGAGAGTTCCTCAGGGACGGGTGATCGTGTGGGTAGGCAGGCTAAGGCCTCAACTGTTGATCCGATAGCGACTCAATTTTTCCAGTTCTTGCATTTCCTTCAGACGTAGGATCAGGCTATGCCTGCAATTTCGGCCCCACCTCCAATGGAGCAGATAGAGGAGTACAAGTTGGATTTCACTAAGCTGAGGTCATACGGAGCCACTGATTTCATTAGACGTAGAGGGTGTTACGTCAGTTGAAGTGTCCTGAGATGGCGAAGTTTGAGTATGCCATCTCATTGTTACAAGAGGATGCATATGAGTAGTGGAAGATGATTCCACAGAGTATGGTTGACCCTCCAATGCTGACTAAGGATGACCTTCAGAGGGAGTTCCGGCAGAAGTATGTGCCATCAGCCTATACTGACCAGAAGTTGCAAGAGTTCCTCAATCTGAAGTAAGGGGATATATCAGTGGTCGATTATGAGAAAGAGTTTACTTGGTTGGCTTATTATGCAACCCATATTCTGACATCTGGCCGGGAGAGATGCAAGAGATTCGAGCAGGGTCTGATTCCTTGAATCAGAGCATTTGTTCAGGGTTTTTAGTATGATGATTTTGCTGCTCTGATGGCTAATGTATTGGACCTTGAACGTATGATGCAGGAGGATAATGCTCGACAAGAGTTGGTGAGGAGGCTGTATAAAAAGCCAAGCTCTTCCTCAAGTTCATCAAAGCGGGGCAGATTCTGGAGTTCTTTTCCCCCTAGATTGACCAATGTAAAACCGATGCCACCCCAACGAGAGCAGGGTGGGAGATCTACTTCTTACAGTGGTAGTGCAGGTACCGGGCTGTATCTTTGGCGTACTTGCAATCAAACTCATTATGGCACTTGTTGGGTAGGTAGTAATCTATGTTTTAGATGTGGGGGTGCTGGTCACTATGTCCGAGAGTGTCTTGAGTGGTATGGTGGACCAGTGCATACTATGGCTGAGGGAGAAGCTCATCTGCAGCAATTGAGACTTAGCTCTGTAGGCTCCTAGAGTTCTGAGAGAGGCAGAGGCCGAGGGAGAGGCCGAGATGGAGGAGGACGTGGCACCAGTCAGGGGTCCGTGAACCAGGTAGTTGGGGCTCCTGCTAGGGTGTATAACTTGGTGTGTCGTGAGGACCAGTAGGCATCTGATGTGGTTATCGGTAATGTTCTCATCTCTGATCATGATGCTTTGGTGTTATTTGATCTGGGTTCTTCCCATTCCTATATCGATGATGGGTTTGCTCAGTTACTTAAGATTTTGAGTGAGGGGTTAGGTTATGGGATAGTGGTTTCTAGTCAACTAGGTAGAGATGTGGTAGTTGACAGAGTGTATAGGTGATGTCTTTTGATTATTCAGGGTATGAGTTTCTTGTCTGACCTTATGGAGATGCCATTCCGGGAGTATGATATTATACTAGGAATGGATTGGTTAGCGAGATACGATGCAGTGATGAACTATCAGTAAAAGACAGTGACTCTTCAGCATCCTAAACAGGAGGCCATTTTGATTAAGGGTAGTGTACTGTCTATGACAGCGAGGTTTGTAACAGCTATAACCACGCAGAAGTGGCCGTTATAGGGTTATGAGGTGATACTAGCATACATGGTGGATAGGAGACAGAAGGTAGTGCTGTTGGCTGAGATTCCGATAGTATGTGATTTCCCCAACATGTTCCCAGAGGAATTACCAGAGTTGCCGCTAGAGAGGGAAGTGGAGTTTGATATTGAGGTGTTACCGGGTATATAACCTATTTCTATAACACCTTACCTTATGGCACCTACTGAGTTGAAGGAGTTGAAGGTGCAACTATAGGAGTTGTTGGATAAGGGTTTTATCCGCACGAGTGTTTCATCGTGGGGTGCACCTATGCTGTTTGTAAAGAAGAAGGATGGTTCTATGCGAATGTGTACAGACTATAGACAGTTGAACAAGGTGATGATTAAGAATCGATATCCATTACCGTGAATTGATAATTTATTTGATTAGCTTAAGGGTGCGGCAGTGTTTTCTAAGATTGACTTGAGATCAGGCTATCATCAACTACGAGTGAAAGAAGGTAGCGTAGCGAAGATAGCGTTCAGGACTCGATACAAACATTATGAGTTTCTAGTGATGCCGTTTGGATTGATAAATGCACCAGCAACATTTATGGCATTGATGAACATGGTGTTTACTGATTATTTGGACCAGTTTATTATCGTGTTCATTGATGATATTCTGGTGTATTCCAAGACACGTGAGGATCACGACCACCATTTGAGGTTGGTATTGGAACGACTGAGGGAGAAACAGTTATACGGGAAGCTATCTAAGTGTAATTTTTGGCTTGATCAAGTGGCATTCTTGGGGCATGTGATCTTTGCAGAGGGAGTTAGAGTAGACCCAAGTAAGGTGGAAGCTGTGTTGAACTGGCAGATTCCCAGGAATATTAGTGAAGTTTGTAGTTTCTTGGGACTAGCTGGGTATTATCAGAGGTTTGTTAAGAGATTCTTGATGATTGCTTTGCCCTTGATGATGTTGTTACGAAAGGATGTTCTTTTTATCTGGTCGGAGGAATACCAGAGGAGTTTTGAGCGATTAAAGGAGCATTTCACGCATGCTCCAGTTCTTACGCTACCCACTTTGGGTTAAGCATATGTGATTTATAGTGATGCATCGTTAAATGGACTGGGATGTGTTCTTATGTAGGATCAAAAGGTGATTACCTATGCTTCGAGGCAATTGAAACAGCATGAGAGGAATTATCTTATGCATGATTTGGAGTTGGTAATGATTATCTGTGCCCTTAAGATCTGGCAACATTATTTGTACGGTGAGCTTTGTTAAATGTACACAGATTACAAGAGTCTAAAGTATCTGGGTACGTAGAAGGAGTTAAACTTAAGGTAGAGACATTGGATTGAGCTTATTAAGGATTATGATTGTGTGATTGATTATCACCCAGGGAAAGCTAATTTAGTTGTTGATGCGTTGAGTTGTAAGATGTTTGCTGGATTGAAACAATCCTCATTGATGTTGGTTTATGAGATGCGATAGTTGGATGCTACGTTGATGAAGCAGTCTGACTGTATGCTGGCAAAGTTGTAAATGAAAGTGAAGCCAATGATGACAGACGAGATACAGTAAAGTGCAATCGATGGTATGGAATACCAGAAATAGTTGTAGAAGGTGCAGATAGGTAAGACGACCCTCTTTACCATGGATTAGGATAGGAATTTACGGCATGGTACACTATTGTATATTCCTACAGATGCCAAATTGAAGAGCTAGATTTTAGGAGAGGCTTATAGTTTGATGTATACTTATCATCCTGGTGGTACGAAGATGTACCGGGATTTGAGATAACACTATTGGTGGATTGGTATGAAAAGGGATGTTGTAGATTTTGTAGCTAAGTGCTTGATTTATCAATGAGTAAAAGCAAAAACATCAAGTACCGGCAGGATTGCTTAGTCCATTACCGATACTGGAATGGAAATGGGATCGGATCACGATGGATTTTATCACGGGGTTACCGTTGACACCAACCAAGCATGATGCAGTTTGGGTTATTACAGATCAGTTGACTAAGACTACTCATTTCATTCCTGTTCGAATAGATTATGGACTAGAGAGATTGGCGGAATTGTATATGAAGGAGATTATCCGGTTACATGGGATTCCATCATCTATTGTGTTGGATAGAGACCCACGATTTACGTCTCGATTTTGGGGAGCTTTTCAGAGAGCTTTAGTCTCAAAAGTACATTTTAGTACAGGTTTTCATCCCTAGACTGATGGTCAATCGGAGAGGGTGATTCAGATTTTGGAGGATATGCTTCATGCTTGTGTTCTCGAGTGGGAAGGTAGCTGGGATCAGTACTTGCCATTAATCGAGTTTGCATATAATAACAGCTACCAGTCCAGTATACAAATAGCTCCTTATAAGGCTTTGTATGATCGAAAGTGTAGGACACCTTTGCATTGGGATGAAGTTGGGGAGCGGAAGCTAATGGGGCCTGAGCTTGTTTAGTAGGCCAAGGAACAGGTGAAGTTAATTAGGTCTAGGTTGAAAGCCACTTCAGACAGGCATAAGTTGTATGTAGACCTAAAGAGGCGTGATATTGAGTACGATGTTGGAGATAAGGTGTTCCTGAAAGTATCTCTATGGAAGAAGATTATGAGATTTAGTCAAAAGGGTAAGTTGAGTCCTCATTTCATTAGCCCATATGAGGTACTTGAACGAATAGGATCATTGGCTTACAAGTTAGCATTACCACCAGATTTAGACCGGATTCATAATGTGTTTCATGTTTCTATGTTAAGGAGGTACATATTGGATCCTACACACGTGCTTCCAGTGGAGTCCATTGAAATTCAACCCAACTTATCTTACAAAGAGGAGCCGATACATATTTTAGCTGGGATGTTTAGCAATTAAGGAACAAGCGGATACCTTTGGTTAAGGTATTATGGAACCATCATACGGGTTAGGATGCCACTTAGGAACGGGAATCCATAATGAGAGAACAATATCCTCAATTGTTTTCTTGTAAGTCATATCCTAAATTTGGGATGAAATTCCTTTTTAGGGGGAGAGAGTTGTCACACCCATGTGAGTGACGTGTCTGGTAGATGTATAGGGGTATGTATGTGCACGTGTTTTGCTATACGATGTTGTATTGCTGATGATTGATATATGTATGTTTGCATGTATTGTGTATATCGATTGTGATTGTGCTTATGGTGCTATCACCTTATTGGGAAGTGTGACTTCTTGGTTGGATGAGGGGCAGCTATTCTGTGTGTATAGGCTTGGTTTAGAAGTGTTTTAAGCAGGTATAGAGTGAGTAAGGCTGTGTATAGCATCTACCTTTGAGCTTTAGGTACCGGTACGAACATACGGATTCCGTACAGGCATATTGAGCGTGAAGGATGAGGGGTTTGGAGTTCCTGGAGATGGTACGGGCATACTAATAGACTGTATGGCCATACCATTGCTCGCAGAAAAATTGGTTTATCAGGAAGTTTGGGGTGGGTACGGGCGTACCATTGCTCATAGGAAACAGGGCATCAGGACTTTTGATTTGGTACGAGCATATGAAGTTTGGTACGGCCGTACGTGACTAAAAGGTGACTTTTTAAAAGGATAAACTTGGACTTTTCTTTGACTTTTCCTTTTCTAAACTCTTCTAAACTCTTCTACACCCTTCTACACTTAATATAATAGTAGAATTTAGTTTCCTTCGCTATTTTTATGGTGTGAGAGCTTGAAGAAGTGAGTTTAGCTAGTAGTCTACAAATTAAGTGCTAAAAATAGCTTATTCTAGGTTTGTGCAGGTTTGTGCTAGTTTGTGCTAAGTGTCTTACTTGCTTCCTTTTTACCATAAGGCCAAGTAAGGCCTAGGAAATGATACCTGGGGATTAAATTCCTATATATTTATGCTTGTGTCTAGTATAAACTTGATATTTGCTCAAAAAGTATTCCTTGTGTGGTATGTTACATTATAACCTTGTATGTTGGCATGAGTATGACATAAGGGATTGTGAATAAAAGAAACAGAGCGAGAGATAATAGGAAAAAGACACACTGGGTCATATACTACAGGGTTCCATAATGGAATCGTATATTTTACAGTACCCTCCTACGGGAGTTGAGTCTCGAGACATACAGTTTAAAAGACAAAGGGGTTTAAAGACTCAGATAGTAAATGCCCTCCTTCGGGAGTTGAGTATCGATATATACAAGGACCCAACATGGTAGAGCATTGTGCACAATGAAGGGGAAAACAAAGGAGTGTAAGAGTATGGAGAGGAATGAGGGAAATACAAGGAGAGGATACATGACATACCATTGCATTTATATGTGAATGTGCCAGATTGACATGTGGCTTGGCTATACATTGTTTATATGTTGTGATTGTGTGATACTAGCACCACTGAGTCTTTAACTCAGCGTTTATCAATTGATGAACATAGGTTCTGAACCTACAATTGAGGGCCTCGAGAGGTGATTGCTCGTGTCAGCTGGGAGGCAGAGTTGTCAGAAATTCTTATTCTCGAGGTGGTCTTGGGACAGCCGAGCATGCTCCTTTTTATTTAGTCTGTTTCTTTTGTAGCTTGTACAAATCATAGAGGCATAAATATTTGTATTTTGGTGGTAATCTTGGTTAGGGACACTGTAGTTATCCATAACTCTTTGTATAATGACAAATTTATATCTCTATATATATGGCTTATTCATTCAATTGAATGTATGTTAAGACATCTGGGTTTTGTTTTATATTAGTACACTGCGACCTTTGCACCACCATTATACGTATGGTCCCCATATGACATTTATGTATATGCATTGCGTATCCCTTGTAGTATGAGTGGCGGTTCTCCGTACGGGAGGTCGTTGTGTATACTACGGGAGCATGTTACTCCAGGTATGGGTTAGGCATGACAATTTCGGTGGTACTTTCCTATGAATTACTGTCAAAATAGTTTCACTCATATTCACCTGTTGGAAGCCAATTAATTTTTGTTTATTCATGCACAAGTCTTTAAGAAATTTGGCATACCTTGGTACCTGTCTTATGGCCTCAAGCAATGGAATATTGACCTATACTTTATGGAAGGTTTTTAAAATCTCCTTTTGTTCCTTTTCTCATTTGGTCTTTTCCAATCACTCAGGAAATGGGCATTGATTTATCACAGGCTGGATTGCCTTCTCATGGTCTTTGGGTTTCTCTTATTGCTCTCCCTTCTCTTTGCTATCTTTGATTTCTAGCTCCTTCTCTTCATGGGATTTTGGCTTTTTTTTCCAGCAATTTCAAGAAGTGTTCAGTCACTCCTCAACGTCATAGCATTGACACTTTCTCTTGGGTTAACTTCTGTCTGTGATGGGAGTTTTCCTTGTGACTCAATTCTGCTCAAAACTGTAGCCATCTGAGACATTTAATTCTCTATATTTTTCATCCTGGTCTCCGTATTCTATTGATTTTGAGTTACAGTTTACTGGAATTGCTGAACATCCTGTTAAAAAGCATGAACATTAGTTGCTAAATTTTTCACAACATCTTCTAGAGACATACCTGAAGTTCTTTGTTAGTTTGAGTTCTACTAGAAATTTGACTGTTGGTTGCCATAACGCAGGTTGCAATAGTCTCTCCAACTTGAGTTGTATTTCTTAGAAAACGGTCGAATTTTCTCTAGGGTGGTCCTGGAAGTCCTCTAACAATATTTGCTTGTTGCTCGATTTCCTCCTCTTGAATCGAGGGGAATTGTTCAGTTGGATGATCTGTTTAGGTATAGATTCCACAAGCTCTTGCTGGTTTCAAACTGGTTGCAAGTTCCTGTATAACACATGTAAGCTATTTCATTTGATTTTCAAGGCTTAAAACATTTACCTCATGGACTCTTCTAGGCTGCTCTCTTTTGATGCTAAAAGACTGGGCATTAGTAGCCATTATGTCAATCAGATTATGAGCTTCCTGAGGTGTCTTGTTCACTATAGCTCCACCACTCGCAGCATCCATCATCTTCCTTTCTATTCGTAATAAGCCCTCATAGAAATATTGTATCAGGTTCTGCTCTATGATCCTATGTTATGGGCATGATATACACATTCTTTTGAAATGTTCCCAATAGTCATGAAGATTCTCCATGTCTTTCTACCAAATGGAACATATGTCTAGCCTGATCTAGGCGACTCTTTTGGCTGGCAAAAATTTATCATAAAATAATCTGGCCATCTCGTTCCATGTTGTGATAGTTCCTAAGGGCACATAGTAGAGCCAATCTTTAGCAGCATCTGCAAGAGAAAAAGGAAAAGCTTTAAGTTTAATGTGTTCAAGGTTTACACCTTGTGGCTTCATCCCTGTTGTTGACATTGACTTTTCACACTCGTGCAATTTTGGGTTTCCATTGATTCGGCTCGATATTAGTCCCCGATATCGATCTCGATTATGCACATAGGCCTCTGTGACTTTCCCTGAGTATTCTGGTATACATAATACATCAGAGCTAGTAGGGCCCACCATAACGCCTAGCAAGGCCCGTCACCCTCATTTCCCTATTCCGAGTGTTCTGTACATACTGAACACACTTCTTTATTGCCTACGCGAAGCAAACCATGTAGAATGCAAAATACTGCATTTCGGGCCTTGGATACTATTCACCATGAATAGTGAATAGGTGGGACCCACCACCTGTATCAGTCCATTCTATGTATTCTGTACTCACAGAATACATTTTACAGCTGCCTTACGGAAGGCACATCCCGTGGCACCCTAAATGCCACATTCCGGGCCCACCGTGCTGTGGGGCCCATCATGCATTAGTGGGACCCACTACCCACTATAATCCATTCTGAGTGTTCTATATCCATAGAAAAAACCCCACTTGTCACCTTACACAAGGCACAGCACTGGGCATGCTACTTGCCATATTCCGGGCCCGCCACACTCTAGGGCCCACCCGGCACCAGTGGGCCCGCAACCCACTATAGCCCATTCTGAGTGTTCTGTACGCATAGAACATATTTTCACTGATGCCTATATGAGGCATGACTTTTGGCATGTTGAATGCCACCTTTTTGCCATAGGGCACTATGGGCCCAAAACGGGCCCATTAGTGAAACTCGTCGTTCGGGGCCGAATTTGGTGAAACTTAAAATCAGAATGTCATTTGCATCTTTATGGACATATGGCGCGCATCCCATTTTGCTCATATAGGGTGGCACACAGCCATATGCACCATGCATAGCACTATGCGCACCACATATAGCCTAAAAGATGTTTGGTCGGGAGCCTTTTCGAGACCAAATCCGGAAAACTTTTCTTCACGAAAATGTCTTAGAATGTCAAATGATGCTTGTTTGACATGCAGCGCGCATCCTGTTTTGCCCGATGCAATCACAGTGGGCCCCACGTGATGGGTCAAGAGGTGATGTGTTGCGCATATGGGCTATGTGCTACGCACATCACATGATGTGCGCCACATATTCCCTTAAAATTTTTCAAATCTGGCTCGAAAATTACAAAATTGCCACTCCCAAAATTAGCTCTATAAATATAGAGCTTGAGGTCTGTTATAAGGGTCTAAAATTTGCTTTAGCAGCAACCTAAAACTCTGCCAAAATTCTGCCAAAATTAATTAAACACTTAATTAATTATATCCTAGGGATTTAGAGACTAATTGGCTCTAGTTAGGCTCCCTAAGCACATTTGGAGTGAAGATCAAGAAGAAACTCTGCTGGAATAAGGTAAATCTTCCTATTTTTCCATTTTTCTTCCATTTTCCTCTATTTTTACGGGCCATATGCTACGCATATAGACCCATGTGAGCCACATGTAGCTCATGTGTGGCACACATGAGCCTATATACTGTGCATATAGGCTCCAGATTTCAAAGAAAATGCCATTTTTCTCCCATTTTGCTTTGGTTTTTCGCCCGATTTGGCCATTTCAGTGATGTTTTAAGGCCTCCTCATGCCTTAAATGTCCTGGATCTGCCAAATACTAGTTGGATCTAAAAGAATTTTAACTTTAAAATTATTTTTCTTGAGTTGGATGCAAATCCACTAGTAAAAACCCATTTTCAGGCTCCGATTTGCCTAGATCGAGGCTGGATCTCGGGTTTTTACTGAAAAATCCTTGATTTTCCTCTATTTTCTTTACCATGTGCACCACACACAGCCTATGTGTGGTGCACATGGGCCTATGTGCAGTGCACATAGGCCCCAGTTTTCACAGAAAATGTCATTTTTCACTCGATTCGCTCCGAATCTGATTTTTTCGGTAACTCCAATAGCTTCTCCATGCACTTGGGGTTCTGGATCTATCAAATATTGCCTAAATCTAATTAATTTTAGCCTTAAAATTAATTATTTAAATTAATTGCCCAATTAATTGTTTGAAAGGTAAAACGGAGGCCGATTTGTGCTCAAAATGAGGTACTGCCTTTGTTAAAGTTGTTTATTTTGGTATGTAGATCATTTATGTACTGACCGATTTGATTTTCTTGCAGATTTACAAGCCATGTATGCCACACATCATGCCATGTGCGCCACACACAGTCTATGTGTAGCGCACATCGCTTGATGCACGGCGCACATCCCTTGGAAAATTTTCAGAAAATCATATTTTGACATATTTTGATTTTTTCAATGGTATTTGATGCTTTACAGTGGCTCAGATATTACGTATCTATCATAAAATAATTACATTTAATTAATTTTGGCCTCAAAATTAATTTTCTACGATAAAAAACCATTTTTACTCATATAAATGCGGTTTTGGAAATGATTGGATTCAAATTGGTTGAGGGGCTATCTCCAAATTATTCCAAGTGATGTTAGCACTCCTATTTGATTTTCCATGATCAAATAAAAATAATTTTGCTTAAACTTATTTTTATAAAAATGAATTTTCACAATCTGGCTCGTATAAATTCATATAATTATTGCTTAATAATTATTGGATTTTGACTCTTGGTTCATGCTTTTCACATGGCATTAGACTAATCAAATAAATCCTAAATTCATTTGCTACTAATGAATTTATTGTGTTTATTTTGCATATTTTCATTCGTGCATTTTTGGCTCGTGCAACCCGAGGTGAATAGTACTCAAGGAGGAAGGGGGTGTTACTTAACACCCTAAAATATGTATGCGAGGATATTTTTGTAATAGGGTAGATTTATTTATTAGCTTGTAATAATTAATCCCCCTATCTCGTGTGTACCCCCTATTTCCTCGATCCTTTTCACCGGCCATTAATTATTATTATTTTTTAATCATGGATGATTTATATTTGCTTGAATATACCATGTCATTCATGTCACATGCCATGTCACATGATACAATCACACACTACTATACATGCCATGTCATAACATACTGTATTTCATATGCACATACATATAAATATACCAATATGCAATCCAATACGCAAATACGCCAAATACGCATTCCAATATGTGCAATCAACATGCCTTGCCATGCATATATATGCCATTTCACAAGTCATTATGCCACGATGCCATGTCACGTTGTATGCCATAACGCATGTCATACCGTATATCATAACATATACCATGCTAAATACACATTCACATACGCATCTACTATGCCATGTCATGCATATGCCATGTCATACATCATTTCACATGCCATACATATGGTATGTCATTCGCTATGTCATATCATGCATATGCCATGCCACGTACCATTTCACATGCCATGCATATGGTATGCCACACATAATTCACATGTCATGCATATGATATGTCATTTATTTTACATGCCATGCATATAGTATGTCATCCACGTAACACGTCATGCATATGCCATGCTATACACATACCACGCATAAGGTATGTCACTTCACATGCCATGCATATGGTATGTCATGCATCACCTCACATATCATGCATA
>CANYBF010362583.1:0-12135 GCA_948192965.1 Dalechampia spathulata
TTTTCTCCATAAATCAGGGCAATACAAAGTGATCCACCTATTGTGGAATTCTATTCCTATTTAAACATATTCCTATTTAAACATTTATTTACATTAATGATAAAAATACATTCCTTAATATAAAAATATATTCCTTAATACATTATCCAAATAATATAATGATAATTCCATTATTCTTTTAATTATGTTTTTATCAAATATTGATAATTGGCATTATCATTACTTTTCTCTGTTCTTAAATGATTCTCTTTAACCTTGTTTTCATGCACTTTATTAGCACATAAGTATATAGTATAGTATTCTATGCATTTCACAACATTTCATGCATCATACTCATATCATACATACTTAGCATAATTTCATTCATTTTCATACATATTTTATGTAATTTTCATAGATATTTCATATAGCCTAGAAATTAGCCTCATTTAAAAGGACTTCAATGCATTTATTAAGTTTCTAAGGTATTATTTTGTATTTGAATCATAGTTTAAGGCTTTATAAGTTTATTTCTCCATATTCAAGCTTAGAATTTAGGTTTTTATTGAACCATGTGAGTCCTACACGACTCGTGTATGGCTTACACAACTCATGTAGGTCTTGTGTCCTTGAAATTTCCATGCCATACGTGATTTCCCACCTTTGTCGAGCCATCCACGAGTCGTGCATGGCTCGGCTTTTTTAGTTTCCTTCATTTTTCATTTCATACGAACTATCCACGAATCTTGGATACCATCCATGACTCGTTTACCATTCGCCCTCCTTTAATTTTTGCTTGTTTTGATTGTTTCAAAATCCACATGACTCGTAAAGCATTTACACGACTCATGTGGTGCATTTAAGTCATATTTTCCCTTCTTTTTCTAGCCCTAGGATCATAATAATGTACGGTTAGGATGCATTTAGACTTTAAATAGTTATAGGAGTCTTTTAGTTATTAAGAACGTGGGGGATTAGATCATTCATTCACTCATGAAAGCTTAGATAATTAGGTTACGATAAAATTAGGGTTTAAGGGAGATTAAGAAAAACCTAGACAACTTGAGTTATTTTTGCTAATCTTTTCTTTGTTTCTGATTTCCTTTGAATAGATCTTCATCAAAACATTGAGAAGACAATCATCGGGAAGGAGAAGCAGAAGATTAGGAGCAGTAGTAGCAGAGTTGATCCAAGTTTCTCTTACCTTCATCTTATTCTAATTTAGTTTGAATAATCACTTATGGTTGTAGTTTCTTTATTATTTATGTTGGTTTACTTATTTCAATTCTTAATTATGACTTAATTTAGTTGTAGGGATTAAAGGATGTTTGAACAGATTTAATTCCTTTTTATTAGGAATTTATTTACCTCTTTATGTTCTCAAGTTGTGATTCATGCTTATGTTGTTTGATTGTTAGAACGGGCCCTTTTAACATGAAAACGTTGAACTAGTTTTGTTAATCACTTTGAAAGAAGGTTTAACCTAATTGAACGAACTTGAGAACACCAAATGATAACTACCTAGACATAGGAGTTAATTAATTTGGAGGCATAAAGGGTAGTAAATGAACTTAATCGCTAAAGTTAATCTTAACAGTCATGAAAGTAGTGTATTAGCTTAGCTTTAGTAGGTAAATATTCTTTTGAAAAAAAGATCTTTATATTAAAACACTGCTTGGAAATTGGTAATTAAATTAATAATGGAAGGTTTATGTTTTGTTCATCATCATCAATCCCTATGATTAATTGTACATTATGTATACTATATTAGTTGGTTAATAATTTAATTAATTAAATAAACCTTACCTTATATTTGGATATTGAATTATCTAAATAATCGATCAACTTGATGTTTAGTACTTGATTATCATTGGTTCCAGTAAACGATACCCTTATACTGCAGTTGTGACTCGTATTCTTACGGTGGCATAATTACAATTTAAGGATTACAAATTTAAAACTTGTTGAAATATTATGTATGTGAAAATAATTCTATTTATACAACAACAAATATGAAATTATAAATTAGGCTTTGTGTTGAGTTTTTAATAATGTAACAATGTTAAAATATTATAGGAAAAGTGTTACTCTTTTGATGAATGTGAAATCCTTAAAACTATGATAGTTGATCATAATAATAGATAATCCTTATTAAAATGATCTTGATATTATTTTAATAATTGAGATCATATATGAAATAGGTAAAGAAGACAACATTTATTATTTTATATTTTACTTCAATAACTATTGTTTACATTTTATAATTTACATGAAAATTCATATCTTAATCTTCTATTGGGCAAATTTATCACGAGAAAAAAATGATAAAATAAAATAAAATTTATTTTGTTGTTTTATTTTACCTTCATGTGAAAAGAATGAAGAAAAATACAAAAAAATGAAAAATAAAGTCAGAAAAGTAAAAGAAAAATAATTGTATTGTAAAATGAAAGAATAGAAAAGAATAAAAAATGATTTTTATTTTTGTTTGTTGCTTGGTTCCAAAAAAGAGGTTTTATTTTTTCTTCATGGTTTAGTTTTTATTTTATTTTTTGCATTATTTGACATCCAACTAAATAATTAAAGCTCGTATTCATATTATTTCTTCGGAGTAAACTTGATTGAACGTTATAGTTTTTATTGTCATAAATAATGCAATCATAAGGTTGAGGTTTTTAAATTATTGATATAACAACTCTTGAAATAATGTTTTAAAAAGTTAGTTCATTTTGAAGTATATATATTTTATTAAATATATATTTTAAAATTATAGATATTTGATAAATATAAAATTTTAAAAATATATTATTTAATTTAATAATGATATATTCATATTGAATTTTAAAAATTAAATGTAGATATTGAATTTTAAAAAACAAAAAGCAAAAGAACCTTAAATAGAAATAATTGAAAGTAGGCTGATGGGTCTTATAATTTGAAATTGATGATTTCTTCTAGATAAATCAAAACAAGATTAATATCTTATTCTATTATAAATATAATTGATTCAGATCTCATGTCCATAACACGATTCCTACCTCCCTACCATTCATTCTTTTTTTATAATAATAATTATTATTATATATATATAATGTTAAATATTTAATTGAGGTTAAAATCGGAAATAACTCGGCGCTGGTTTTTAAAAAATGTCAGTGAGGGGCAAAGAGGTCATTTGAGAGTAGAATAAAGAGAGAGACAGAGAGCAGTGACTGAGAGAGAGAGAGTTCGTTTTGGTTGTTTCCGTTTATTTTTTTCCTGTAAAAATAAATAAATATATGTGAAAAAAAAGGGGGAGAGAGCGATGGTGTCGGACCAGGAAATAGCGAGAGGCTTAGAAACTCTACTCCGTCAGTCAGACCCCAATTCCCTCACCTCCTTTGACGCTCTCCTTCAACAACTTGAAGCCAAATTAGGTTTCAATCTTTCTCATAAAGCCCCCTTTATTCGTAGTCAGATCAATATCCTCCTCCGCTCTTACCCAACAACCGCACCGCCCGCCTCTGTCATTTCCCCTCAGCCGCCGCCTTCTCTACTTCATCACCAACCACACTTGCACCCACGACCCCTTCACCTTTCCCAATTTGACCATTTTGCCCTCCAACATCATTCTCATCTCCAGCAATTCCCTTCCCATTTTGCCCTTCACCCTCACCGCTACCACCACCACCCCCAATCCCATATTTTCTCTCAGGACCTTAGCTTTCGCCAGCCATCTGCTTTACAGCCGCCACAACAACGTACGTCGCTGTCCCAGCAACAGCAGAAGCAGCAGCCACCGCCTACTTCGAGCAACGATGCCGCTTCCAAAACTGGTACTCTTGTACCATCTGAATCGCCAAAGGAAGGGTAAAGTGTTTTTTAAATCACGTTTGGTTTCGGGGTTTTTTTGGGTGCAATTTTAGGGTTAGATGCTGAACTGAATTTCTGCGTTCAACTTGCAATGTCAAGGCTTTTCCTTTCTGGGTTTTATTTATTTCAATCGCCAAGATATTTAATGAACTGGTTCATTTTTTTGTGGTCGTTTAGGGGAAAACTAATTTATTCTTTCAGTGGGAACTTGCAGGAATGTAATTCACTCGGGTACTCTAGTTGAATGGAAATTTTACTAATTTTACTTGTAACTTTTATGAATACAACTCCCTATTATTATTTTTGAATTTTGAAGTTTCACTGTTGTTTCGTGAATTCAGTTGTTGTCCTCTCACAAGAGGAAAAGTTGAACTTTCTGAGCCCTTCTACGTACTATCTTACTGGTTGTTTTCTTTTCTTTTCTTTTCTTTTTTGTGGGATGTGGGTTTTTTTTTTATTAACATTGTGACGGCAAAGTTCTACCAAAGTTCAACTGTTTCATGAATCTGCATTATTCTTGTATATATTTTTTTGATTTATGACTTCCTCTTTAACAATTTAGGGAAAGCCTCTCACCTCTTGACCCTTTGCTTGGATTGAGGTTTCTAAAGTTTTTGTAGATTCTATAAGGTAAGTGTTTTTGAAATTTCTCTAAGGTTTTTAAAAACCTCTAAAAACTATTGGTTTTCGACCCTTCAAACAGGTGGGTTGATGAAGTTTTCTCTTTGCAACACTAAAAAATTAAACTAAACCTCCATTTACCTTTCATCAATCCAAACAAGTTTAAATAATAAACTCTACCTTACTTCCTAAAACCCTACCTTCATTCACTTTAGAAAACCTAACCTTCAACTTTCCCAAACAAAGCAAGTGAAAAGCTACATGATAGGCTCGTGAAAAGCTTTGTCTTGTTATTTTGTTTCCTAGTTATATTGTCATGGATGTTTTAGCTTACTAAAACATTTTATATTTGTTGCTTGGTGGCTTTTAGTTTTCTTTGTTCTTATTTTCGGTTGTTTCTTTGTTTAATGGGTGACTTTATAATGTCAACTTTGGATCTCACGAATTCGTTTTTGAATTCAGTGCTACAGTTGGAGCCAAAAGAAGAGGTGGTCCAGGTGGGTTGAACAAAGTTTGTGGCGTTTCACCTGAACTTCAGGCTGTTGTTGGTGAGCCAGCCTTGCCAAGGACTGAGGTATATTTTGTATGTACTGTTTCAATGAAGATTATCTCATCAAACTGATTATATATGGTTTTTATATATGATTTATTGATGGATATCTTGTGATTCTTTTGTGTGTTACAGATTGTTAAGCAATTGTGGGCATATATAAGGAAAAACAACCTCCAAGATCCAAGCAACAAGAGGAAGATAAATTGTGATGATGCTCTACGTGTTGTTTTTGAAACGGACTGCACTGATATGTTCAAAATGAATAAGCTGCTCTCCAAACACATTATCCCTCTTGAACCTACAAGTATGTAATCTTAAAAGTGTTTGAATAATGTCGTTGTACTTCTATAAACCAGATAACCCAATCTTTTTTTCCCTTCTTTCTTTTGTGTACTTGCAAATATTTTCAGAGTCTGCACAGGCCAAACGAATGAAAGTTGATGTTGAGCCTGCAAATGAAAACACTGAACCTGGTACATCTATAATAATGATATCTGAAGCACTTGCAAAGTTTTTAGAGACTGGAGGAAGGGAAATGACTCAGTTAGAGGCATCTAAGCGTGTCTGGGAGTACATCAAAGTTAATAGATTGGAGGTATGTTTATGGGTTTGTTCATTCTTTCTTCAATTCCATTTTGTTTTTACTATTATCTACTGCTCATTGTTTTCTTTATTTGGTGGTCTGAAGGGTTTGCCTTCTTTACTAGATAATTGATTTTTGAATCTTTTAGCTCTGTTTAGATAAATGAAACAAAAATGTTTTGCTTGGATGTATTCAGGATCCAGTTAATGCAATGGTGATACAATGTGATGCGAAGCTCCGTGAACTTCTGGGATGTGAAAGTATATCTGCAGTTGGGGTGGAAGAGATGCTAGCACGCCACCATTTGTTGAAACGGTCATGATTTTTGGCAGTGATGATGAGTGGTTAGTTGGTTTTCTATTTCTATACATATATAAAAATACATGCATGTATATATATATGTATATCCCAAAAACACACACATGTACGTGTGCATGCAAAAATTTCAATCAGCGTGATCTATGCCCTATTCTCTGAAAAAGTTGAGAATATTTTCTGGGTTCGGTTTCCTATCTATAGAGTGCATGTACTTCTTAGGCCCGTGGAACTTCATTAAGTTCTCAAAGATATTTTATAAAGAAAGGGAAAACGTCAATATATGTAATTAATTTAGTTTGAGAAAGGAGTAGATCATCATTGAGAAGTCTGGTAAATAAGAGTGGCGGGAAATCAGACACCCCCTAAACTCGGCTGAAAAAAAGTGAAACAAGGACAGCTGCTTTTTAGATACGGACATAATTACCCTTTTACAGAAGGAATGCATATTATTCGATCGCTATCCTAACATAAAAGGTCTAGTGTGAGTGATACTAGAAATGGCAACCCACAAAAAAGAACTAAAATGAGAAATACATATCTGTCTATTGAGAGGGTGTCCAAAGAAGAGGAAAATTTCATGTCACTTGTGGCTTTCTTATTTTCCTTCATATTGTCCTCCACCTCACCGCCAGATTTCTTTTAAGGGACCACTAGATTGTTAAATAGAACCTTTTTTGTTTGTTATTTATTGCATTCTCAAGTGCCTTACGCTCGATGTTTCTTTTTCACGTGCAGCTGTGGAATGTTTGTCACCACCACATTTCTAATGGCAGAACAGATAGTAAAGAACCTTGCCCTTTTTTTTTGTCCTTTTCCGTTCTTTTATTTTTGTCAATGTCAATAAGGTGGCTAGATGATACTGTGATATGGTAGCAGGGTGAAAATGTAGCATGGGCCAATGGCAGCGACTATCTTTGTGGTCATGCAGTTGGGTTGGATATAGGCTATGTATTTGCTAATTTTCTTGCCATTTAGACTTAGTGATGGCTAACCCTCGTAGTAGGCAACAGCAAGTGGAATTTTAAAGTTAACCTTCCATGAAGGATCCCTTTGTGTATATCTTTCCATATTTAGGCTGCTGTTTTTTAAATGCAAATTGTAATTTTGTTTAGTGATTTCCGCTGAATGCACTGAAATGGAGGTGGAGGCACACACTTCAATTGTTAATGGGCTCTCTGCACTTGCTGAATGTGTAAAGATTTTTCCTTCCAAAAAAGAAAAAAAAATCTTTCTTCATTTACTGTTGTTCATTCTCTAGATTTGAAGATTACATTGCGTGAGCTTGGGCTAGAATAATGAATTGCTTTTAATGAAACCTAAGGCTCAATGATCCGTAGATATGTGAATGGGCGCATGTGACAGGAGGAAACATGGATCGGTGAAGGGGTTAATACAATCCTGGCTTGGTAAAGAACAAAACAATGACCATCAAAATTAGAGAGAGGATGACTTCCTTAGCGGTGGGTTTACTCATCTTCTCTGCTATGCTCATCATGCATGCCATAATTCTCTGCAGGATCCCAGAATACTATAAGCCCAAACAATAGGTTTATTATGCTAATTGCTGTTTATTCCAATAACCGTTACAATTCTTTCATGCAGTGTATATTCAGTTTGATGGTAAAATGATATGGTAAAAGATAGAATGAAAGAATGCATGGGATGACCAATAAATGCAGTAATAATAATAATAATAATTAAGGGGAAGAGTTGAGCTTACCAGTCTAAAGGGCTCAATGTGAAGGAGAGGTTCCATGAACATCTCTACATTCCTGAAACGTAGCAGCTTCTATCAACTCTTTCATCTAAATCACATTTTCCCATTTGCATTTCTCATCACTGATTCTCTCTCTCTCTCTCTCTCTCTCTCTTTGAGTGTATTTTAAAGAAGATTATAAATGAATTTCGTGCACAATTCTTATACCGATTTGTATGATTACCTTATTAGAACCCTTCCATGGTATACTTGACATATGTAGAAGCTGAATCCCTTCCCCAGAGGCATATGGGTTTTGCTCCATTCTGCTAGTCACATTTACCAATATAATAATATATTAGTAAAATAAAAGGAAACATTAGTGAAAAAAATTAATAAAATCTTAATTTAGGATTAATAAAGGTTTAAACAAGCATAAAACAAAATAAGATTTGATCTCGACTGTAGGTGTTATTATTATTTAAAAATCATACCCTTAGCTAGGATCGTGCATCAGTTGGTTCGGTACCCGAACCGAACCGGTTCATTAAAATCGAATTAACCAAATTTTTATTTTTATGAAACCGAAACTAACCGAATTAATATGAAAATCGACTATCGAATTAAATAAAATATTCGGTTCGGTTTGGTTTCAAATTTAATAATCAAATTAATATCAAATACCCAAAATAAACATTAAAAAATAGAACCAAATCGAACCGAATCAAACCAAATCAAACTGAACCGAACCAATCCGAACCAAAATATTTGGTTTTTAAATATTGGATTTGGTTCGGTTATTTCGGTTTTTAATGGGTCAATAACCAAACCAAAATGTAAAGTTTTTTCATTCTCAAGAATCGAACCCGAATCAAGAATTAAAAAATTGAACCGAACCGATTAATTTGGTTCGATTCGGTTCATCGGTTTTTACTTCATTTTGCTCCCCCCTACCCTTAGCCATGTAATCAAAAGCTGAATTCATTAGAAAATATAAAAGAAGATTGAATCGCATGGAAAGATGAAACCTACCGAGTTTCCATGAAACACCAACATTCATCCCCTCATGAAGTGTGGGTTTTACCACAAATTCTATTTTACCTCCCAACATTTTCATCATGTTCCTGAAGAAGTTCAATACTTGCTGCCAGTAATTCATTGCATGTCTCAGTTGCATATTCACTCTTTTTAACTTGACATTATCAAATCACTGACCTGTTTCCCTTGGAACGACTCGAAAAAGGAAAAGAAATTGCAAACACAACGGCATTCTTCACCAATCATGTTCGACACTTCATTGATATTTTGGTTCTTGATTGCAGCGTAAAGGCTGAGGACGGTTTCTAGGGCTGGGCAGTCTTCCTCTTCTGATTCCTCCGAGCTCTTTGAATTCTTCAGTGGCTCTAATGACGACCGTCTTCGAGGCAAAGACTGGTACAAGGATGCAGCAACTGATCTTTCATGGACAACAAGGTTATTATGAGAATTCCTTGCTCTTGGGTTCAGCAGAGGAGTGTTGGTGGTTAATTTAATTCCGCATAGAACCCTCGGAAAAGAGCAAATGTTAGCCATCTGGAGGCTGAGAGATTGTGAATGGAACTGCATCCCATTAATTAATCTTCAACCATTAACTTGTAATTAAACGGTACCGTATAAAGGAAGGTTTGTACAAAGAGATTAAAGCAAGCAACCTGTAGCGGTTCCTTCCTTTGATGAGAAGCAAGAGATTTCCCGTGCATGGCATTAATCAAAGTTGATTTGCATGCCAAACACGAAATTTCACAAAACTCATGATAATGGTGCAACGTTTAGTTGCGTCAGAAGAGCTCCTCCATCCCTTACAAATTCAGTTGTTCTAATGATTAAGGATGAAGGAGCGACATGTAGCCAAGATTGCTTTTCAAAACTTCCTATACAAATTATGATAAGTTCTCAGTGATGTGTTTTCGAGCTCATTAATGGAGTTGCATCCTTCATGGATTTGATGAAAAGCTTTTCCATGTCACAGGTATAAATCTCATCCAACTGAGACCCCTGCGACGCTCGTGTAAGAAGCCAGCCTCTCAACTCTCGTACTTCATCCTTTCATGATCAAGCTCAGCTTTCCATGTGGAAACCCAAGCAATACCGTGTCCATTAGAAGAGCGTGAGGGTTCTTCGATGAGCATAAACATCATACGAGAGGAAAGCACACAAATTAAGCAAGACACAATTACTGAATAATCCGTCTATTTGTTTTATTAAATAATACAATTGATACAATGATTTGATAATCCCGCTCCGTGTGTAGGCCGGAAGGGTTATCCTACACCAAAGACAAGCCTAGCCAATGCTAGTTGTCATGCCTAGTCGTCGGGCATCACCCGAGGCTGACTAGTCACTCCCTCCTAAGAGCATTAGGAACATCATTAGGTGTGGCAGGAGAAGACATCCAAGTGTTCGAGCCAACGCTACCCAAATTACAAAAACATAAAATACATTTATTCAACCCTAAACTTCCACCCGTTACATTCCAACCCTATTTTGATTCCTCCTCCATAGCATATACGAATGATATCTTCGTACACATTCACGGATTATGTTGTACACATCTAGACATAAAATTTAAATTCTCTTCTATATTTAAATTTTAGTTTAAAAGAGATGATTTCTCTTAACATGAATTAAATATAAATACTCTTATCTACTTTTTCTTATATTTTTATGAATTAAATTAATATAAATAAAAAATATAATTTTTTTTTAGAAATATAACAAAAATTATTATTTTTTTCCACTACTTGACTCTTACACTCTCTCTTTGATTTTAATTATTAATTCTACAAACTTTTTTATTCATATATAATTAATTATTTAAAAATATTAAATAAATTTATCTATTTACCATGATAACTTCACAGGTGTACAAGAAAATAAACTTTCAGTATAAATATCATAATATACTTTTAAAATGAGGGACAAGGAAAATCTTTGTTTCATTCTTCCTATTTTATTTTATAATTTTAATTTATATTTATAATGTTTTTATTTAAGAAGTTATTTGAAATAAAAGAATTAAGATGATGAAATTAATAAATTTCATGAAACTTAAATATTCCTTTGTTTGCTTTTAAAAAGATAATCACATTTTATGAAATTATAAAATCTCATTTTTCCTTTAATTCTATCATTTAATTTTATCATTACGAGGAATTTTTTGAAAAGTCACCTGTGAGGTGGGTTTTTAACATTTCACTAATAAGATTTAAATAACAAATACCCATGTATTTTAATAATTTCAAAGATTTTATAATGAAATGAAATGAAATTCTATGGATTTTATAAAATCTATAGATTTTACATTACTTCGATCGAAACAACCTAAATTGTATTCAAGATATAAATACTAATTTTTATTATCTAATTTTAATCTAAAAATTTTTTCTAAAATTAAATATAAAAATTAATTATTTTTATTATTTAATAGTTTAATATGTTAAAATTAATTTTTATTGTTATCTAATAGTATAATTTTAATTTTTTCTTATAACATATATTAGAGTTAGATTAAAGTTATTCATATAAAATAATTATTTATTTTTATACTACACTTATTATTATGCGAGTAAATATTATGATTTAACTTCTAATCACTTAATTATATATCTCATTTAAAACATTAGTACCCTTAAGATGATAAATACTTTAGAATATATTTTATTTATATATATATATAAAGATAAATTGAACATATTTAAAATTTAATTTTTATTAATTTTAGTGGATAAATTTTTTCTTCAAAAAATAATAATATTAAAGTTATAATAATAAATTTTCATATTAAATTATAATAAAGTTAATTATTTTGTTAATTATTATATTATATTATATTTAATTAATTATTATTATTAAAATTATTATTTTTGATATTTTATAATTTATAATTTATCTTTAACTACATCTAAAGTCTTAAATTAATATAAATAAATAATAAAAAATTATTTATATAAAATATTTTGATTAAAATTTTAATACTGTTAATGAATTAAATTTGAATATATGATTATTTAAAAATTATATTTAAAATTAAATGTAAATATTAATTATTTTTTATTTTTATTAATTTTTATTATCTAATTTTTGTAATAACTAATTTTTATTTAATAATTCTATTAAAAATCAAATATAACTATTAATTTTTTTATCTAATAATTTTAAAAAAAATATCACATTACTAATGTGACTTATCATTTTTAAACTTACTAGAGTTTCATAACGTGCGTTGCACGTTAGGATAAATTTTTTGACTCGTCATTTATAATAATTTTATATTTTATGTTTCAAATTTTTTTAACCCGTCATTTGTAAGCATTATGTACTTATTAAAATATTATTTATATAATGTTTTCATCCATTTTTTATAAAAAATGAAAGCAAATATTAATATTAATTAGCATAATATTAAATTAAATTAAATTTTATATAATTATCTTGTTAAATTTGAAAAATGTATGCCTTAATATGAATTAATATAATATTAAATCATTATATCAT
>CANYBF010362695.1:0-15026 GCA_948192965.1 Dalechampia spathulata
AAACTATAGCACTATTTGATACAGTAGCAGATTTAAATTGCATAAAATCAAGTTTAGTACTTAAAAAGATTTTGGAAAGAAACTAAAGAAAAACTGATAACGGTAAATAGATCAAATTTAAATATTTTGGGAAAAACAGAAGCTTCAATAATAAATCAAGATTTAGAAATAAAGACTATATTTTTATTATCTCAACAAATAAATCATACGATTATATTAGGAACACCATTCATAAATCTAATAACACCCTATTCTGTTAAAGAAGATTGCATAAAATTCAAAACAAAAAATAGAACAGTTAAATTAGATTTCACTAAAAAATCAAAAAGAAAAAATTCAAATCTATTAAAGGCTCATTCGATTAGACAATTAGAAATAAATGCACTAATAAAATCCAAAATAGAACAAATGAATAATTTAAAAAATAATATTTATTCAGAAAGGATAAATAATCAATTAAATAAAGAATTCACTATAAATAAAATTGAAAAGTTAAAAGAATATATAGAAAAATAATTATGTGCAGATCATCCAAATGCATTTTGGAATCGTAAACAGCACATGGTAGATTTACCATATGAAAATAATTTTGATGAAAAGTCTATAACCATTAAAGCAAGACCAATTCAAATGAATCCAGAATTAATTGAGTATTGTAAAAAGGAAATCAAGGAATTAGAAAATAAAAAATTAATTTGTAAATCTAGAAGTCCATGGTCATGTGCAGCATTTTATGTAAATAAAAGTGCTGAGATTAAAAGAGGGACACCAAGATTAGTTATAAATTATAAACCATTAAATGCAACATTAAAATGGATAAGGTATCCAATACCTAATAAAAAGGATTTTTTAAATAGATTATTTAATGCAAATATATTTAGTAAATTTGATATGAAATCAGGTTATTGGCATATTCAAATTAAGCCATCAGACCATTATAAAATGACATTCACAGTACCGTTTGGACAGTATGAATGGAATGTGATGCCTTTTGGTTTAAAAAATGCGCCATTAGAATTTCAAAGAATTATGAATGACATTTTTAACCCTTATTCAAAATTTTGCATAGTATATATTGATGATGTTTTAGTCTTTAGTCAAACCATAGAGGACACTTTAAGCATTTAAAAACATTTTGTATAATAGTCAGAAGAAATGGATTGGTACTAAGTAAAACTAAAATGGATTTATTTAAAACTAAAACTAGATTTCTTTGGCATTATATGGAATAAGGAATAATTCAACCAATTGAAAAGACAATGGAATTTGGTAATAAAATTTCAGATGTAATCACTAATAAAACTCAATTACAAAGATTTTTGGGATGTTTAAATTATGTGATTGTTTTTTTCTCAAATCTAAATAGATTAATTAAACCATTGCATGACAGATTAAGGAAAAATACAGGTCCTTGTACAAAACAGCATACGAAAATAATAAAACATATTAAATCATTAGTAAAGGAAATTCCATGTTTATATATTTCGAATCCAACAGCATTTAAAATAATGGAAACTGATGCATCTGATATTGGATATGGTGGCATATTAAAACAAAGAATAAATGATAAAGAATGTATAATTCAGTTTACATCAGGACATTGGAATCTAGCACAATTAAATTATTCAACCATTAAAAAGGAGATATTAAGTATAATAATTTGCATAAATAAATTTCAATGAGACTTATTAAATCAAAAGTTTTTAATAAGGATTAACTATAAATCGGTAAAAGATGTTTTAGAAAAGGATGTTAAAAATTTGGCTTCTAAACAGATTTTTGCTAGATGGCAAGCAATTTTAAGCATATTTGATTTTGATATTGAATTTATAAAGGGAAAAAATAATAATTTACCAGATTTTCTAACTTGTGAATTTCTACAGAACAATGGGTCGCAAGAAAAATAAAGGGAAAGAAAAGTCAAGTTCATCCTCAACTAAAGCTCTTTCAGAGCATTCAGAAGACTTAGCTAAAACCATAAAACCCTCAGATAAAGAGCTAAACCCATGTGATCTTAAAAGATGGATTGCTGAATTATCACAATCCCCTGAAGTCATAAAAGCATTAATAGGAATGGCATCCTCTTCAGCAGAGGATTCAGGTATGGATTCTAAACTTAAAGCGATTGTACCCGCTATAAGTATAGCTAGCCCATCTCAAACGGTAGACGGTAAAGGCTTATCAAACCCGTTAAAGGCTGTGGATTTGCCAAAAAACCAATCCCAATCTCTGTCCCAATCCCAAATTGGTTCCTATGGATATAGTAAATGGTTTTTTAAAAATATTTCTGATTTGGAAATCATAATTGAAGATGGATATAATAATATAAGTCCATGGGAAGTTTTAAAAAAGAATTATCCTGAGAATTGGTATTTTAAACCTTTGGAATTGATCCTCTGCCTATTGGATTATATCAAGTCCAATCAACCGTCGTTCACTGACTTCATCCTAATTTAATGGAGTTCTACAACATCTACCATACAGTGTTACATACAGTGCCATTTGAATAATAGATTGGATACTATTGTTATAAGTGAATTCAATAAGAGGAATGTACTTATCCCAACTACCACTCCATTTAAAAACACAAGCTCTCCATATATCATCTAATATCTGAATAATTCATTCTAATTGTCGGTCTGTCTAAAGATGAAAAGTAGTACTAAAATGTACTTTAGTACCCATAGCCTTTTGAAAACTCCCCCAAAATTAAGGATTTCTGTTAGAAATAATTGATGATGGCACTCCATGGAGTCTCATTATTTCTCAAATATACAATTCTGCCAACCATTCTAAATTGTAATCCATACGAATCGGTGTAAAATATGCTGATTTAGTTAGTCTGTTAATAATTACCCATATAGCATTATGTTTACCTTAGGTTAGAGGCAGTCCCATAATAAAATCTATCATCACTTTATCCCATTTCCATTCCGGTATCAACACTGGTTGTAATAAACCTATTGGCACTTGATGTTTAGCTTTCACTCAATGACACACTAAGCATCTGGAAACAAACTCCATAATATCTCTCTTCATACCTATCCACCAGTACGATAGCTTCAAGTCTTTATACATCTTAGTACCTCTTGGATGATATGAATACAAACTATTATGAGCTTCATCTAATATCTACCTCTTCAGTTCTTCATCTGCTGGGATTTAAATATGATCTTTGTATCTCAACAAACCTTCAAAATCTAGAGTGAAAACTTTCTAATTACCCATCTGAATTTTCCCTAACTACTTTTGATATTCAACATCATTCCAAGCAACTTCTTTAATACGGTCAATCCATAGAGATTTCACCTGTAACTATAATTCTACAAGAATACATTCTGGTTGAACTGTCAAGAGAGCATTCAATTATAAAACTTTTTGCACTGACATTAGTGATGACTGTTGTAGTGTAGTAAATGTCTTTCAGCTTAGAGCATTAGCTACCAAATTAGCTCTTCCTGGACAATAATCTATGATGCAATCATAGTGTTTAATCAATTCTAGCCATTTCCTTTGCCTTAAATTCAAATCCTTTTGCATTTCCAAATACTTCAAACTCTTATAATCTGTATAAATATAACATTTATCACTATATAAGTGATGCCATAAAATCTTCAATGCTAACACAATAGTAGCCAATTCTAAATCATGTGTCGGGTAGTTTCGTTCATGCAATTTAAGTTGAGAGAAGCATAAGCAATCACCTTCTATTCTTGCATCAGTACATAACCCAAACCATTACATGAAGCATCATTGTACACAACATACTCCTTCCTCGATGTAGGTAAAGTCAACACTGGTGCTTGAGTTAAACACTACTTTAGCCCATTAAAACTTTTTTGACACTCATCTGTCTACTAAAATGGTACATCTTTCCATAAAAGTGTAGTCAAAGGTGTAGCAATCATAGAAAAACTCTTTATAAATTATCTATAGTATCCTGCTGAACTAAGGAAACTATGTACTTTAGTAACAGATTTTGGTGCTTGCCATTTCATAACAACTTCTATCTTGTTAGGGTCAACAACAACACCATCGGCTGAAATTATATGCCCTAAAATGCAAACCTAATCAAACCAAAATGAACATTTTGATAGTTTCCCATATAACTATTTCTCTCTCATCAATTGTAGTACAAGATGTAAGTGTCGATTATGCTCCTTTCAATCTCGAGAGTAAATAAAGATATCATCAATGAAACTACAACAAATTAATCAAGATATTCTTTAAGAATTGTATTCATCAAAGCCATAAATGCTATTGATGCATTAGTCAACCCAAAAGGCATAACCAAAAATTTAAAATGCCTATACCTTGTATAAAAAGTAATCTATGGAATACTATTCTCCGTAACTCATAACTGGTGATAATCGAATCTTAGATCAATCTTAGAAAATATAGTTACACCTTTTAATTAATAAAATAAATCATTAATTCGGTGAAAAGGATAGCAATTCTTGATAGTCACCTTATTCAGTTACTGATAGTCAATACACATCCGCATAGTCCTATCTTTCTTCTTCATAAATAATACAGGTGCACCCTAAGGAGATACACTCGGTTGAATAAATCCCTTATCTAGTAACTCCTATAATTGATGCTTTAACTCCTTTAATTCAGTTGAAGCCATACGGTAAGGAGAAATAGATATCGGTTTAGTTCCAAGTAAATTTTTTATCTCAAACTTAACTTCCTTAACTGGAGGCAATCCTGGTAATTCATCTGGAAACACATTTGGAAAATCACATACAATTGAAATCTCTGCTAACTATAATTTCGGTTGTTTAGTATCGATGACATGTGCCAAAACAGCTTTATAGCCCTATTTTAGTAATTTCTGGGCAACTATTACTGAAATCAAACTATAAGTAATTGGTGATCTAATCCCCTGAATATGAACTGATTCATAATTTGGATGCTAAAAAGTAATCATCTTCCTTTTGCAATCCATCACTACCTGATATTGAGATAACCAATTCATACCAGCATAACATCATACTCAGTAAATGGCACCTCGATTACATTGGTAGGAAAGACTATATCTTGTAAAACCAGCAGGCACTTATGATAAATTTTGTTCACCACTACATCTTTCCCTAAGGGACTAGATACTAACATTTCATACCCAAATCTCTCACTCGTAATATCTAATAAGCATGAAACTCTAGTGTTGATGAATGAATGACTCAATCTAATATCAAATAATACTAGTACATTATGATCAAGTATACAAAAATTACCGAACATAACATTTACATCTTATAAATCCTCTCTCTGTCATAGATTATATACTCATGTTGGGGCCCCCATATTTTGATTAATTAAACCCTGACTGCTCATCATCTCGACCTTTGCCTCAACCACTACTAAAATGACTGGTCTGAGATGCTCCCATCATCAGTCAAGTTCTATAATTATGCTACTAAGATCCACCCTCAGCTACAATATGTATTAGCATCACATTACTATTAGGACATTCTCGAACATAATGCCTTGTACCTCCAGAACAATAACATAATCTTATCTCCATTCTGCAAACTCCTAAATGATTTTTACCACAAATGGGACATAATCAAAGTCTAGACCCAGAATCACTAGGACTAGTAAACTATCCACTCTAAGCTCTACATTGTATCAGTGGTCTGAATCTAGATACTCAGGGTGTAAATAAACCTTTAAATCTGCTCCTCTTTTATGAACTAGAAGAAGAACTAGGGCCTCCAACTTATTTCTTAGCCTAATGAGCTTAGTTTTCATCTTCTTCTTGGATAGTATGTTCTTGGCTCAAGGCATTTGCTATCAACGCCAATAATTATCATAATTGAATCCCTGCACTAGAGATCTGATTTTGGGCTTCAAACCTTAGTCAATCTTTTACACCTTTCTCATCCCAAAGTTAGAATATTTCTAGTATAGTAAGCAGGTTGGGTGAATTCTAGTTCATTTGCCACCATTGATAGATTCCCTTGTTTCAAACTTAAAAATTCTTGTAATTTTTAATTCATGTATATGATAGGAACATATTTATATCGTAATTCCGTCTGAAAATCTATCCAAGTCAAAACAAGTGGTTCTATTAAACCTTATGGAATAGTCTTCCACCACTCTTAAGCATCATCTTAGAGTAAAGAAATAGCATACTCTAGTTTTAACTCATCAAAACAATTCATCTACCGAAGTACCCTCCTTGTAAACTCTAACCATATATTGGCCATATAAGGATTAGTTGTGCCCAAAAAATCAGTAGCTCCAGAAGTTCTTAACTTCTTAAAATCACATTTGTCCCCCTATTTCTAAATAACCACTGCCAGAACTAGTTCAGACTACCCCTAAACAGTATGAAGAAATTGTGCAAATTAGGTAAGTATAGGGTTTACTCTAACAATAGTAGGCTATTTAACAGGTGGTACTCATTCATCTTGTTCTCCATGTTCACTCTATCTTTGGTCACCTTTACCTTGATAACTAGCCTCAAAGGTGCCTTCCTGTGGAGTAAAATTACCCCACCTAAAACAAAAATAACCTTGTCATTAGCATGGACTAACAGAACACTTATTCGTGCAACTTGACTTTGATAATAAATACAAGTAAGCTAAACCATAGCTTTAATACCACTCTAACTTGTCATGTCTTCTGCTGCATAACATGCTCGCACAGCATGATTACCAACTCTCTATTCTAAAAAATTGATAATCATCCTATAAGGGATTTCATTAATTAACCTATTAAAATGTAATAAAAAAATTTTTTAAGTGAAAAATGTGCATAACAATCCACCATCTATAATCATTTCATTAACATGTTATTATACTATCAGACATGCATTATTTATATCCACACCTTTTTAACATTATTTGCATTCACACATTACCTCATTCATACATTACATGGACATTAAATGAATGTCCATGTAATTATCATGCATAAATCATAAATGCATCATCGCATTAAATATAACATAGTATATCATGGAGGAATAAGGAAGGAGGAAAATGAGCAAGAGGAAAATAAGCAAAAGTGAGAAAATATTTAATGAAAATATAATGGGTTATAAAAAATGGATTTCCACAGGAAATCGAATGGAAAGGAAAAGAAAGTGAAATGGGTTCCTGTTTGTTGAACCATAAAAATGAAATGAAATGAAAGACCTAGTATGAAAATGTACATAGTTAAATGGGACAATGAAATGAAAATGGTAAAGGAAAATCAGAGAGAGAGTGCAATTCATAAATTACATTCTCTAAGGCATGTTCATCGTATTTGATAATTATTAATAGAATAATATTGTGGTATGTTATAATTGATATTATGCGGTGAATAGAAATGAATAGATAATGGTTATGAAATAAATTCCTCAGGTCAACTATAAAAAAAACATGATTACAAGTGATAATATCTCTCGATTAGTTATATGATGCAATGTTGAATAGTATTAATGCTGACTTGTTTTAATAATATTAAATTGTTATTTTTTTTGAAGTTATATTATTTATGATTATTATTTAACTAGCACCACTGAGTTTTATACTCAGCGTTTATCAATTGATGAATGCAGGCACTAGCAATACAAGAGAGCACGGGATTTAGTGGGGTTAGAAGCAAGTCTATGAGACATTTATTCTGATAACGGACTCAAACTTTGAAGCAGTCTTCTATTCGTTGATTCTCATGAAGCAGTCTTCTATTCATTGATTCTCGTGCAATTTACTCTTCAGGCACTATTAGCAGTAAAATAAATGAAGTATATAAATTACTGTGTTTGAATTTTACAAAGTTAACATAATGATGCCATTGGGGATGTTTATAATTAAATGAATTAATATGTGTATGTTGATAATGTTATAAGTGTGAGGATATAATAAATGCTTGACTAATAATATTATTTCAATAAATAATTTGATGAAATATTTATAGACGGTGTATCATTATATGCATTAAAAAATTTTTTGCATATTAAGAGATTAAGTTTTTAAATCTCTTGTAAGATGATTATAAATTTTCTAAAAGTAGAGAGTTGGTAATCATGTTATGGAAGCATGTTACATCTCGGCAAGGCATGATACATGCTATAATACAATATTAATTAAGAAATCATATTAACATTTACAATTGTATTACTATTCATATTAGCTATATTAGCTATCATGTAATATGAACCAAATTATAACATATATGATATTAAAATAATAAAATCTTCATCTTATTGAAAACTATATTGATTTAGCTTTTAATCAATATATTATAAGTATATGACTCCATATTAATCTATATTCTTTTTAATTTATTTTTTTAATAATCTAGAACCTAACTTATTACTTCCTTTAATATTAACAAAACTATTAATCAATTAAAATTCATTTGATATTATAATACAATACACAAACACAGTTAATATCATAATATAATACACTTAAATAATTTCCAAATAACATCTTATTCATATTTTACTTTTGTGATTGATATAATCCATTAACATCACTTATTTAGAAAGTATTTAAATTATCATCTTTTAACTTCTTATAACTTGCCCTTTTTAATTCCACTTTTACTTAACCATTTAAATATCCAATTCAATAAACTTTATTAATATTCGAAGAACATTTAATAAACTTAATTTAATATACAATTTATGTATGTTACCACTCATTAACATGTCCAATTCATACATCTTAGTTAAGACACTTTCAAGCCGTATATCATTACATATTTCACTTCACGTTTATCTTTCCTTTTTGATTAAAAACTTAAAACCCATACAAAGCCATTTCATACCATTCAAAAGTTACTTCATTAAGCCTTCTAATGACACTTAACATGCTTAATTAATTGATTATTTTAGCCCTTAAAATTTTTATGACTGCAAACTTCAAGTCACCTCTCTTTAACCACTTAAAATTTATTATAAGTCCATATTATATGTAAAATGACATATGTCATTTTAAATCACAAGAATACTTCAAGTTTTAGGCAATAGGAATACCATAAATCATAAAATGTTTTACACAAACTTTAAATCATTTAACTTTAATATTAAGAGCAATCGCATATCATCTATCTTGATCATTTTGTAACTTAAGTTATTATGATTTCTGAAGTACTTATTATGTGAACTTACCAATTGATTCAAGCATGCAAAAGTTATTACTATCCATACTCATTTTGTCTCACAACAAATTGACCAAGCATGCAAAGTCATTAAACTCACACACACATACATGGCAACCATCAAACTATGCCCCTTTTACAACATCAACTTCCAAAACTTCAAAACAAAGACTCAAACTAATAAATCTACAAAGAAAACCATTCAGCCACTACCTTTTTTTACTCAAATCTCATGGATCTACAAGATTTAGCATCTAACATATTCGGCCATAGCTAACCTTAAGAAAATAAAAGCAAAAACTTAATTTACTTGCTCTCCTTTCAGATGTAGCCATTGATCTACAAATATCTTTACACCTTAGCCTTGTTTGATCTTCTTAGCTTTGCTTACAACCCAAATCACACATGCATGCACCTTAAAAACTAGATCAGATAAGTAAATAAGAACTAGAAGTCATATATGTTGCAGTTCATAAGAAAACTTGTAGATCTAAGTGTTTCAGTCATCAAACTTAACAAGAGAAGGATGAAGTGTTTTGGTCATAACTAGAAGAAGAAGAATAAGAAAGATTTCGGCCAAACTATAAGCAATTCCTATAAATGTAGTTATTACTTGAAGTTAAGGTGAATGAAGAAGATAGGTTCGGTTGGATATGAAAGAGGAAGACGAAGAGGAAGACGAAGAAGAAGAAGAAGAAGAAGAAGAAGAAGAAGAAGAAAATGGAAGAAGAAGAGGAGAGGGGATGGGTTTGGTCACCTAAGGAAAAGAGAAGAAAATGTGAGTGTTAGAATAGAATGAGGGCATTGACCGAATGGGTGTTGTGTAGGTTAAGTGCAGGGCGGTTCTATGGTATTACCATGCACCCTCACACACCCAATCAAACCCTTTTAATACCCACTTATACATATAATTATACATATATAATCCTAATATTCCTACCATTTAACCCTTAAAATATGTATATGTATACCATAATTTACCTTCCATTAACTTATTTATACATATAATAATAATTTATATAATATAATATTCCTTCTTACATCCTACTAACACATATTCCTATTCCACTAACACGTATTCATATTCCACTAACACATATACGTATACCACTAACATATATACTTATCCCACTAACACATATATCTATATATTTTATATTTTATATCCTCCACTAACATATTTATCTATATCAATAAAAATATAATATCCTTGTTTTCCACTCACATTTTATATCTATATATAAATTTACATACTTACATACTTATTATTTAATACATTATATATACATATATACATATATATATATATATATATATATATATATGTATGTATATATATACACACATACATTATATACTAAAATACATTATGTACATCCTAATTCATGCTAATACCTTTAATTATTCAATTATGTATTTCTATTTTATTTATTATTTTTAAACACTTTCTTAGCATATGTATATACTCAATTATGTATGCACCTTCATAATTCCATAAATACTCATTCTTATACACCTTAATTTATCTTAATTGCCCATATACATACATACATACATTTTTATATACAGATACACGTATGTTCAAACAATTGTCTTAATCATACACATGTAAATGTATTAAGTGTTCTCCACATCCAATTCATCTTACTATCATACCATTATTTAGTGATTCCGTTAATTATTCTCATATCGTCATCATAATATATATCAAATAACACATTATTCATATTCCTTAGTACACATTTCTATATCAACATCTCAATCATACTCAAATATCAAGCAATGTACATCACTCCTATCATCAACGCAGTGTGTGCTAAAAATGAGGATGTGGTAATTTAAATATATTTATTACTTTTAAGATAATGGTTACAAAAAAATTAAATATAAAATGAAGTCTAAAATTTATGAAAAATTTTTATCATCTTCAAATTCTATTATTATATACTAGAGTTTCATAATGTGCGTTGCACGTTAGCATATTTTTTTGACTCTTCATTTTGTAATAATTTTATATTTTATTTTTTCAAATTTTTTGCCATAGCAATATTTTCTATAATTTTAAATTAATATATGATATTTAAGCATTATGTATTTATTTAAAATGTTATTTATATAATTTCTTCATCCATTCATTTACAAAAAAAATGAGAGCAAATGTTTATTTATCTATTTGATAGTAAGACCTTTGTAGACTACATTTTCTTATGTATGTTGGTTCCTTCTTTTTTAGATCATCATTTTTGACTAATACCTTTATTGTTAAGCTTGAAATCCCTCTTAATAATGCAACATATAGTTGTACATATGAAAAAACATCTTCTAGCAAGTATACTCTTACATTTGTCATTATTAGTCCTTATGCCTTGTTTATAGTCATTACAAAACAAAATCACTCTGGAAATTGCTTCCTTTTGAATTGAAATGGATATCCTTCACTTTTTGGTGGATTCAGTGGTATTCTTGGTAGCAACACTTATCTATTAGCATGTTGCCTAATTGTTATTTCAATATGTATGATATTTTTTCAAATTTTCTACATACCATTCGAGTTCTATTGTACAATCCATCTGATGTATCCAAATTCCTTAAAAGTATTATTGGTCAATTAAGTTTAAATTGTAGTCTATATGGTTAGATTCCATTTGGTTACAAGCTATTTAGAAATTCTTCTTGATAATTGGTGTTGACATCATCAACTACATAATCATAGCTAAGGTACACTTAAGTCTCTCTGAAGAACGTATTTATCATCATCTGATTTAGTTTATCCACATATTCATTCTTTGTTGCCAATATTGAATGATTTATTATTTATTCTGATGATATTAAGTTCTCAACAAAATCAGGAAACACATTTTGTATAAATGCCTTCTCACATGAATCTTTTCCATCATCTTGTACCACCATTTCATCTGGTATGATTATTCCATCATGAGTTGCAGGCTCTTTCCCATCACCCACTCTATGTATGAAATCACTAAAGGTTACATTTGATCTAGCTTGCATGTTATTTATCAATTTGAGCACTTCCATTTTATTCTAAAGATATGATATTACTAAACTTGCATTAACTATTTCTTACCTTATTCTTTTGGGGACCACTAGAAATACCTATCTAAAGTCACCTCCAAATACCATCACTTTTCCATTGAATGGATCCTTGTTGTTCATTATATCTTTGAGTATTCTATCAACTGTCTCCATAACAAATTTATTGGTCATTGGTACTTTATCCTATATGATCATACTAGCTTTGCATAACAACATTACTAAGCCACTTTGCTTTGATATACCATATAATGTTATTTCTATTAGATTAAGTGGAATGTTGAATCTAAAGTGTGTTGTCCTTCCTCTTGGATTTATTGATGTTGCTATACCTAAAGTTATTATTGCTAGAGCTATATTTCATTTTAGTCTTAAATTAATCAATAATGCTTAATATAAGAAAGTCTTCCTTGTACCTCTTAGTCCATCCATAAAAATTATCACAATACGTCTTGAGTTTAGTCTATTCATTATCATTGTACATACATATTTTTATTCCAAACTAAGCCTTAACACTGCATCAATGTCTTCTTGCAATATTTACACTGTTATCTCCATTGCAATTGGTCTATTATTAATCTCCATTTAGCTAAGCTGGTGACTTTCTTTTATAGGCAGATCATAACTTTTCATATCCTTACCCATATTTATCAGGTGCTTTTGGATATCACTCAAAGTGCATGCTATTTACGTTTCTATCAAGTTCTTATGCATTTTAACATAATCTTCAGTAATCAATTAGAAATTATCTTCCTATAGTTTTTTAACATTTATGAGCTCATAATACATCAATAATGTTACGAACAATCTTCTTAACTCTAATGGCATCTTGAACACTATTGCCCCACTCATGCATTCTTTTATGCTCTTATCTGATTCAAGCAACCCCCTTATTATAGCAACTTCCTTAAATATCAAACATTGGATATCATCTATTGTAAGCATGTCATCAAATGACTTTAGACCCTTAACATTATTTAAAAGTATGCTTAAATAATATCTTTCTCCTTCTATCGAGTTAACTGCATTTACATGTTTGATGAAATTTCTAATTTTTCTTTTTGTCCACTCTCAGTTTTTTACATTCCAAACATATTGCTATGGAAATTCTCTGTACAATAGCATGCTTGCTTCTTCACTTTTTGAACATGTAACAAAGTATTTAGTCAACATTATTTTTTTCATATAAACCCATTGAAGTATGTCTTGCAAATTTTGGTTATACCAAAATCTCACTATATGCTTGTTAAGCAGATGGAGTTGTAGGTTCATAATAGCATGATAAATATCATTCATTTCAACTCATAAATCCTCCATATAGCTTCTTATGGTTATACCCATCTTGCATCTCGATAATGTTGTATCTTATCTATTTGATTCTCTTTATCTCCAACCTAGACTGCTATTTTATCATGCCCTTTATAGATATACTTGAATAAGTATTTCACTACTTCCAATTTAGAGCAAACCTATTATAATTTAGCATATAGGATTAGTGAATTATTGTCACACCCCTCATGGTGTAACATGCTCCTTTAGAATAGTTAATAGTCTTCAAATATATGGAAACTATTAATTATTTTATAAGAGATGCATAAAAATATTTTTCTTTTAAAATTTTAAAATACACATATACTTAATAAACATTAATGCAATTAGTTACTACCTTGGACTCATATACATAGTTGTATAATTACATAACTCAGGAGTACTTGACATTTTTGAAACTTTGACATCTAAATAATCCTACTGATTTGGTGCCTCTGGATCTGTATGTTTCTTTGTAAACTTTTAACCTACGTTTATCAAATAATAAATGTTGAGTATTTCACTCAGTGGTGTTATATGATAAATGCATAATAATAATATTATAAACATACCTCATAATTCAAATACTTGTTCATCTATAGACATATCATGCATCAAATCCTATATAAGACATGTTGATGTTTACTCAATTACTTATTATACCATCATATAAAATACAAAATATCTTAATCATAAGTATTCTTTACAAAATCACCATAATATAGCATTAAAATGTTGTCTTAACTTAATAACATTGAAAACTATTTGTAAACACTCAATAATAGTTCAAATATCATGGAATACTATTTCACATACTAATAACATCACATGCCTTCCATTAATGTCTATAGAAAATTCGTATTTCATGGTATGTAAGTCATCAATGTCATTTTAATCAATTAAATAATATAGTAACCATAATTGTTCATAAACATAACCATAATCAGCATAATTATCTGTAACAAGATAATACCAATGTAATATAACGTTAAATGAAATCATAGTAACACTTCTGTATCACATTCTGCAATCATAGTGAACCTTTGTAAAATAGTATTAAGAACATTAACTACCAGTTTGTATATAATACCATATTACATTCACAAAGGTATATTATCATGGATCAATGATAATTGATAATTATATCATATAAGATCAATAATAATCATTCTCTATGCAAATCATACCACAATTTCATCTTTAAAATTAATAGTTCACTATATGTACTCATATCGTGCCTTTGCTTTCACTTTACCTTTACTTTTACAACATAACATAGAATGTTGTGGAACTATGAACATAAATACTATAAATGGTTATCTATAACTTCTTTTATGTAAAATACTATATATAAGCCACCATGTCTCTATAAACATCAATATATGTACACTTATAGTGAACTTGTAATAACATTATCTTTCATTTCATTGTAATTGAGGAATGATGCATGACTGTGTGTATGTAATCATGCTATGCATTCTCCCTCTAATTTTCCTATAACATTTCCTTTCATTTCTATGTGATTATGCTCAATCTCATACTAGGTCCTATATGTACCAATA